>OX459101.1:8292600-8355100 GCA_949775045.1 Metridium senile | reverse complement strand
CACTTCCACTACATCCTCTCCTTCATCTATTTCCAATGAAGCAGTGTCCTTGTGATCGTCAATATCTTCTTCTGTCAGTATTGTACTAGCAATACTTTCATTGCCATCCTGAAGGGAAATCTAATTTATAAGTAACCTATTATTTACTCCATTTTTCTGGTTTTCTTTGTTAAGTAAACCAAAACATATTTATCTGTGACTGACTTGTAATTCATAGATCCACAATTTGCTTGAGTGAACATGAAACAATTGCGCAGTATTCCCACTAGGATATAGAATGTCCGACAAACATAGTAGATTTCAGAAATATTTACCGCACTTACTGTTTTTTTCCTAACATACTCTTAGAATACATAATATATAAATTAGAATACATAATACATAAATTCCAAGACAGACTTATAACGTTTTCAGCAATTTATGTATATTTGTGCTGTATATTGAGAAAAACGTGTTTGGCTTGTTGGTCGTAGTGACAGTAACTAAGATAGAACACAATGGATAGTGGATCTAAGAATTGCAATCGTCTTGTCTAAGATTGCAGTTACATACACCTAAGATTTCATAATATGGCCACCAATTTATTATGAATAATTTTTGTTATTGACTACCAGCCTCGCATATGTGAAAACGATGCTAGACGGTAAACTTCATAGGCAGGGTTTTTTTTTTTTGCTCAAAAATCTTCATTACAAAAAAAGTAAAAAGGTTCGGCTTTCATACTGACTGAATACAAGGTTTTGTCTCTGCAAAATTTTCCGGCCACCCCTTTCCTAAATTCCTAGATCCACCCCTAATAGGAGCTACATGAAGGTTGCCATATTTGATTAAGACTATGTGAGAGTACAATTTAAGTATAAGGAGATTATTTTTTGGACATATTGTATCAATCTTTTTAACATAATGTATCATTTTTTTTAACATAATGTATCTTTTTTTTAACATAATCTATCATTTTTTGTATCATTTTTTTAACATAATCTATCATTTTTTTAACATAATCTATCATTTTTTTTTTAACATAATCTATCATTTTTTTTTTTAACATAATCTATCATTTTTTTTTAACATAATCTATCATTTTTTAACATTAATGTTTTATTTTTGCTAGACCAAAGGTGTACCTGTTCAAGGGTTCTTTCTTGACTCCCATCTCTATCCTCATCAGAAATGACCATTCCTTCAACGCTGAGAGAATCACCATCTCCCTCTTGCATGATCTGTGAGGCTACAGATGGCTCCTTATTTGCTGAGGGCTCTGGTGTCTCACTAGATGAGGGTCCTGGCTCTACTCCCTCCGAACCCCCTTCAGTTGTGTCCCCTTCAGTTGTGTCCCCTTCAGTTGTGTCCCCTTCAGTTGTGTCTCCTTCAGTTGTGTCCCCTTCATTAGTGCCCTCTGCAGTGTTTGTGTCCTCTGAGGAATCTGCATTGTTTTCGGTTGTTTCTTGAGTTGATAGAACACTGTCTTCTGCTATTTCTGCTGCATTGGCTGGATCAGACTGTTCTGTTGTTTGGGAGGAGGTTTCAGGGCTGGCAGCAGGGTCTTCTGTATTCGTAGAAGGTGCAGCCTGTGTGTTGTCATGGTGAGCTCTTCGTGGTCTGGGGGAGGCATGCTTCTTCTTTTTACCAGAAGATATTGCACCAGCTCTCTTGAACACCTTTGAAACAAAGTAATACCAATATAAAACAATTTAATCATTGCAGATGGTGTTGAGTTGTCTGTCCTGTTAATAACACACTCTCAGAAAGAGAAAGAAAGAAAGAAAGAAAGAAAGAAAGAAAGAAAGAAAGAAAGAAAGAAAGAAAGAAAGAAAGAAAGAAAGAAAGAAAGAAAGTTCTAAGTAAACCAAATTATCAAACATATTACATATTATATATACCTTCCTAATATTTGGGATCTGCCCAGGTTTGAAATCTTCCTTGAATTGTGGCATCCTATAAATACAAAAAAACAAACATTATCATTGTGAATTTCTGAGTACATCACTACATTGTGTTTTAGTGAAAGCTAACAATACTCCAGTTTTATGTTAGCTAACACCGTACTCTGCGAACAGAGCCACCTTTCTCCCCCGCTGAAAAGCGAGAGAAAAATGGCTCTGCTGACTCCCGATAATTACATCCAAACTTCTGGATGTAAAAAAAATGGGTTATCCATCAAGTAAACTGGTTTAAAACCGTTTTTTCCTGCCTACATCACCAGTATTTGTGAATTTCAGTTGCCACTTGACCTACGTCATATTACATCAACTTCACGCATGCTTAACAGGGTAATTATCGGGAGTCAGCAGAGCCATTTTTCTCGCACTTTTCGGCAGGGGAGAAAGGTGGGTCTGTTTGCAGAGTACTAGTACTGCAGTATAATTTGACAAAAAAAAGTTTTTGCACATTCAGGAATAGTGTTGATTCAGGGTAAATTCAAATGTTTTTTCTATTGTTCAGAGGTACAATTTTTACTACATCGAGGCTTAAGGCCCGGGCAAACTGCTCCAACATCCGTTCGATTTTGTTGAATGGCAATGTTGAATCCATCTGTACGGGCCTTTAAACTCTTTCAACATCAAATTCAACATTGTTTCAACACGTTTCAACAATTTTGAAAGAGGTGGCAAAACAGCTTCAACAAAATCGAATAAAGTTGATGCAAATGTTGAAGCTGTTTCCATGGGCCTTAAGCATGTGCAAATGCGCCTTTTGTCAAATAGTACAGTACTAGATAACCTGAAACTAGAGTATCAAAAAGTCAATTGATTTTACCTTGAAAATAACAGCTGGACCATATCCATAAGTGTTTGTTCTGCTGATCGCCGCAGGAGTTCACTTAATCTAGTCTCAAAGCATATTCTAAAGCATGACTGCATTATTTCACAGACAGATTCATTGGTCATGTGCGCCCCTACAGGAGTTAGTAGCAAGGTACGCAGAACCTGCAGAATTTTCATCAAGACCACTTCATCGCTGCTAGGATCCGTACCAACAAATCTTGCATGGGTGACGGCATCGGCAAGATTCTCTATACCTGAGGCTGTACTTTCACTTGTTGTGTCTAATATAGGAAAGTGAATGAATGAAAAAATAAATAAATGAATAAATGAACAAATGAACAAATGAATGAATGCATGCATGAACAAATGAATGAACGAATGCACGAACGAATGAATGAATAGATGCATGAACAAATGAATGAATGAATGGATGAACAAATGAATGAATGAATGCATGAACAAATGAATGAATGGATGCATGAACAAATGAATGAATGAATGCATGCATGAACAAATGAATGAATGAATGCATGAACAAATGAATGAATGAATGGATGAACAAATGAATGAATGAATGCATGAACAAATGAATGAATGAATGCATGAACGAATGAATGAATGCATGAACAAATGAATGAATGAATGCATGAATGCATGAACAAATGAATGAATGGATGGATGAACAAATGAATGAATGAATGCATAAACAAATGAAGAAATGAATGAATGAAAACAATTATAAATGAAAAAGTATTTAAATAATAAAATACATTGACTAATATAAACAATTATACTGGTATATAAAAAAGTGTACATACAATGGACAAACAAAACAATATGCACATGAATAGATAAAATTAAAAAAAAAAAAGCAAGCACGATAAATTATTTAACCAAAAAAATGAAATAAAACCAATAATATCAATTATTTAATTATAACAATGTTGAATTATAACAAATAAAATGGCCACCAAAATCACTTTCAATAATTGATCAACATTTACAGTAGTAAAATTGGACAGCTAAAATATAAATTAAAACAAACACAAGACAGTAAATATTATTGTACGAAAACAGAACCATTTAAATCAAAAATACTGTACCTATTAATCCATACGATAGGAATTTATTGACAGATGCTAAAGCAACTCCAGTTATAGGGCCTGTAGTATCTTCAGACCGAATAACGTCCAAGAACGGCCCCAGGAATGTATTAACATCAACCTCACTCAGATCTGAAACAATTCAAAACACAAAATATTGTTATTTTGAGAGCCATATAATGACTGGAGAAAGAGCAGCTGGCAGAAAATTATGCAAATTTCACAGCTAGCTAGCTAGTACATACAAATGCTGGGAATAAATATTTTAAGAATCGCACAATACTTTATAAGTTTATCATTGATTTTATAAATGAACAATGTACAAATATATAAGAATGAATAGGAAAATAGAATGAAATAACTGATGAAAATTATCCGAATTTGACAGCTATAACCTTCATTGTATCTTATACATACACATGTTGAGAGTTTTTTAATTTTAATTTTTAACTTGTAAATTGGACTGTCCATTGTAAATTGATTTCATAAAATAAAGATGTGTACTAAATATTATAACAGAATCAATAGAAAAATAGGATAAAAGAATAGTACAACAGAATTATGTAACTTAAATTTTACAGCTAAACAATGTTGGGATTTTTTGAACTTACTAGTAAAATTATTGAATTGAAATGCATTTGGTGTATAAGTACGAAATACAGATACATGAGAATTTAAATATCAAATATTGAATGAACAATTCACTGATTCAGACTAAAAATATCCATCTTATAAAATGGGTTGTGATGTAAAAAAGAATAACAACTAAAATGAAAGGATTGAAGATGAGAATTCTACACATTTGACAGCTAGACACCCTACATACATGTCGGCATTTTATACTTTCTATCTACTGAACTAAAAAAATATAATTCATCTTATAAAATGTGTTGTCATGTAAAAAAGAATAACAACTGAAATGAAAGGATTGAAGATGACTACACATTTGACAGCTAGACACCCTACATACATGTCGGCATTTTTTATTTTCTATCATGTTTTTGTCATGTAAAAAAGAATAACAACTAAAATGAAAGGATTGAAGATGAAAATTCTACACATTTGACAGCTAGACACCCTACATACATGTTGGCATTTTTTACATTTTTTATCTACTGAACTAAAATATTCATCTTATAAATTTTAAAATATTAAGGTTTTTTTATTTATAACAGTTACACTGTCAGAATAAAAATGTTAGATTTTAAACAGAAGAAAATGATTTTGAACAGGAATGCATCAAAATGTAGTGCATTTTTGTGTGTTTTGGATTTAAAAGTGCAATATTCCTCATCAAATAAACTCATCTGGTACAGATGTTTTTTTTAAACATAATGAAAATATATTTGTTGGTATTACCATCAAATATATTTATTAAATAAACTATAAGTAAAAAAAAACAAAATCGTTTTAAAATTTAAGTAATTTAAAAACCTGAATTTAAGTAATTTAAAAACCTGATTGCATAAAGCAAAACAAAATTTTTATATGTTGATAATAATGATTTGGTAGAAATTATTTTTTATTTTTCAAACATAATGAAAAAATATTTGTTGGTATTACCATCAAATATAAATAAACTACAAGTGCAAAAATAAAATTGTTTTAAAATTTAAGTAATTTAAAAACCATTGCATAAAGCAAAACACATTTTCATATTTTGATTAACACAAAATTATTTCTGATACCATATACCTAAAAAAAACATTTTGAAAAATACAAGTTTAAAAGCAGATTCTATTTCCCTACACAATAACTGCTAAACTTACTTCATTGACATAAATGAAATACAATTTTGAAGCCAAGCTGTTTGCTCTTTTGTTTATCAAAATATGCAGATTACCAGAAAAAAAAATCAGAGAAAAATCTCATGGATTTCCTTGAAATAACTGACATTATTTTCGCTTACATACTTGGCCTGACTTGAAGAACACCATTTTGAACACCTGATATACTTAGTATTGAGCTGGTCAGCATTTTCATTGGTTGTAAACATGATAGTCTAGCAAAGATGGTTGAGTTTTATGGCCTATTTTAAGGCACTAAAGATTTGAGAATGTGAAAAGTTGCTGATTAATTATGCATACAGGATATATGCCACTGACAAGTCATGAGCATTTAGTATGTTGAAGATAATGATATCAAAACAATCAGGTTCATAATTTGATCTTTAAATAACACAAATTGGGAAAGCAAAGCTATTGTGTTATATGTTTTAGGTGAAAATATCAAATTATCAAAACATAAATTTAAAAAAAATCCAGTGAAAAAAATCAAAAAAATATTGAGAAACAGATTTTAAGATATTGTTCAGTAATTTTTAATCCATGTAATATATTGTGCAGTGTAAAACGTATTTCAACCGGCCTACACTGGATATAGAGGTTTTACTTTTGTGGGGTTTTTTTTATGTTAGTTTGTTATATTTTATTATTTACAGATAATAGTAAAAAAAAAAAAAAAATTACTTGTTAAAACAAATAAATTTTAGTATACAATTTTCTTGTATTTTGGAAGAACCTATTTTTGTTTGTTTGTCAATTTATTACTCGCACTTCCATGTACGGAAAAGCCCGAGTTACAAGGAAGCCCGAGTCTAAAAATGTAAACAGTTCTCTTTTTTTTCGTCATCTTGGTCCTCATATTGGAGGGTCAGATCCCAGGTGTTCCTAGCAACAATGACATCATGTCTCATTTGAAGCCCGAGTGATCGCCCAGATGGCATCTAGTTAGTTTATTTGTGCATATGTTTGTTTGTTTGTATGTCTTTTAGTGTCTGTCTTCCAACAGTGAATTAATTTAATTTGTCTTTTTACTCCGATGAACGGCTAAAGCTTGAATAGTCAGTAAAGTTAATGTATTATTTTTTTATGATGACATAAATTTATTGATACATTTTTTGGCTATCACATTAATTTGCCAGTCTGTTTGCTGATTTGTTTATTTGTCTGTTTGTTTGTTTATTTATTTGTCTGTTTGTTTATCTGTTTATCTTAGGTTTAATATTTGTCAGTCTGTCTTTCTGTCTATATCAATACACAGTTATACTTTCCAATAATTTATGCAGGGCATCTAAAAGCTGAAATAGCTGGATGCTTTTTTGAATATTAAAATAATAATTAAATTATTTATAATTATTTATTTCTTAAATGAGTTTTATTTACAATTGTTTTGTAATTTTTACAGGCAAATAAGGTATGTCATACTTTCATCAATTTATAAGGAAAATAATTGATCTCTTCTAGCCACAAGTCAAGTGTCATAACCTTTGTTTTATCAATAATAAATGATAATTTGAAATCAAACTACACAGTTACTAGAATTCTTTAATCCTCCATTATTGGTGGTAATTGGGTTGTGTAGTGGTTGTATTGGATGCCTTCATTGCTATGATCCAAGTTCAAGTCCCGGCTCAAACATGGGTTATATCTGAGTTGGGTTTGTACCAGATGTGTTGTTCTCTCAAATACCACAAAGGTTTTTCTATGGGTTTATATCTGGAGAATTACACAGCGCTTGAATGACCAAAAGGATGTGTGGTTATGCATAAAACTGTTCGTTATTCGCTATTCACTCTGTCAACCTTTTTTTCTCAGTGTATTTTGATAAAAAATACTTCAGGCGAGTCAAAATGCAATATTTGAATAAAATATCCAGCCATGTTACACAGTCAAAGTTCTGTCTAATAAGTTACTTATAATCAGTGTTTGTTTTTGTATAAAGAAATTTGTATAAATATCTTTTTTAATTTAAAGGCTAGTCATAGACAAGTAAAAATATCGCTGGATATTTTTACTCAATCCAGTTCTACATTACTCCTGCAATATTTTAACTCATCTATCATTGGTTTGATGATAACTATTGATATTATTATTATTATTATTATTATTATTAATAATAACTTATATAGCGCCTATTCCATTTAGCCCATAGGCGCTTTACATCAAAAAGAACTTGAAATAAAAGAAAAAATAAATGCCATAAATATATATCAAATATAATATATATCCTGGATTAGAGGAACCAATCCTAACTATCGACTACCATACACTAAATAAAAGTGTATTCATTTATGAACAATAGAAAGATCATATTGGTGCTATTTATAAAACAACAAATACCCTCCTCAAATGAACAGGGTCAGTCAATCCCCATAGGACTGCTCAACTAATATATTCGTATGTGAACACATAATAAATGTATTTCTGACGATGGTTATTGGATGATGACCAAAATATCACTACTAGTAAAATGTTGAAAAAATTGCTTCTCGTTTTCACATTCTTTCAGTGCGAATCAAAAAACCGTGGGCATCCAGAAATGTTTTAGAAATTGTTTATTGTTCGTTGAACAACTCATAAACAACTCTAACTACAAAAAGTTTATCATACTACACATCAGTCAAACTTCTTGCGGTGATATAGTTGTTTCTGAGTTGTTCAATGAACAAAAAACAATTTCTAAAATATTTGTGGGTGCCCAAGGTTTTGTGATTCGCACTATAGTAACTTATGACAATGATTTCATTAATCTGCTGACTTGGCAGATGTAGCTGCACTACAGAGATAAAAATAAACTATTTAGCTACAATCATTCAAAACTATCAAAGATGTTGATTAAGAACTTTTAGTCTTCATTGATGAGACCATTGAACAATAAGCAATCAAAATATTTGAGTTCTCAGATGAGTGGCAATGATTTGATAACTTGGTCAAGTACACTTAGCTCTATTATAAAAATGTTGCTAATTTACAGGTATTGCCACAAATCAAAAATACACAAACAAAAGATAAATATAAAAACATATAAAAATATAGAAATTTAAATATGTACATGATTCTAAGAATATTAATAATAATTGATAATGATAATGATGGTAAGAAGTTATTTACAAAAAATATTACGGTATTCCAGCAAATTAATTCAAATGTGAAAAGTTATGAAAGATTAAGATTAAAACAATAATTTTAAAATGTTAGCCAATGGCAAGGGAACCTTGGCAACAGCTCTTTGCACCACAATAGATGACTCAGCCTTACTTTATATTACTGCTACACTATTTTCATACTTAGCAACCTCCTGTGCAGATCCAAAATGTGATGCACAATCACCTATAAATTGTTTCTTACATTATGTATATATAATTATTAGAAAATCTACATTATTGAAGAAATATAAAATGTGCTTTATAACTGCACACAGCCTAGCCGGTAAGTGTTCCTTTTCATTCATAAAATACAAATTTACATATTTAATCGATATGCATGTTGTTAGCTCTCATAAAGAACTTGATGCAACTATTATCAGAATGCATTATCATTTAATTAATCTCTGAAGATGAATTCCGCACAGGTTGTTGAAACGTCCTGGACATCAACACCATCAGTCTTTCTCAAGACTACACCACCCGGGACGATCATACCTCATCTACATCGATTACACCTGGGATCAGATCATTCACTCTCATTTAAATAATAATCATTTTATAAACACATATATATTATTGAAGAAATAAAAAAACAAAACAAAACGAGGCAGTGTGCTCTATCGATTCATAAAGCACACAGGAATTTTAAGAAGACGAGAGAAGCATGAAGCATAGCTTAGTAGAGCACTGCTGCCAAGTTTTCTATTTGCTTTTATAACATATTCAGTAGTTAAAATCAAACAAATTGACATTCCGTGTTCTGTTGAGCTATAGAGCGCACTTCTCAGCCAATCAGAGCATGTGATTTATATCTAATATTTTATAATGTGCTGTAATAGGTGCTCTTATAGCACACTTCACAGTATCTCAGACACTGCAAGCCTAACTATATATTATGCATGCAAACTAGTGAGTAAACTAGTATAGGCTGTGTCGGTGTTTGATATAAACGATAGGTAATATATGAAATTTGTAACATCCTAAAAAATGTTGACTTAACTTAACTGACGTTTCGAGCTTTAGCCCTTCGTCGGAGAAAGAATATATATTTTATATATTATGCAAATGCACAGATTATTATTATATTTCAGTTTAAACATCTACAAAGCCTACTAAGTCAATGAGGAAACACTGTGATTAACTTTGTGGAATCGGATAGCAACACAATGACTTATTATTATAACTATTTGAGTTATAGATTTTCTAATTAAAATTAATTGCCCAATCCTTACCATTCACTGTGGAAAGGATATCCTTAAGTTGGGAAAATCCATGTAGCAGAGGATCTTGTTCTTCATCCTGTACAATGAACATATTATTAATAATTTGTAGCCAATTCTGGAAAGAAATCTTTAAAAACGTTTATATAACTTTGTCAAAAACCTAAGTTCTTCAGACAGGAATTTTGAAATTAAGTTATAAGCTTAAGTACTGTAAAAATTATGCAATTCACAAAACGTAGATATTTTAACAGCAGTTTAAAACAATGTTGTTGAAATCACTTCTGGTCTCAATTTGCCATGAAATAACAATAAACATTTCATTAAATAGAAGTAAGACAGGTCGATTATTCATTTCTTGGTATCAGAGGGCACCCATGTCGATGTAGACGACTCGAAACTTGGTAAAACTATCTACTAGAGTTTCAGAAGTACAGAAGTACAGAAGTGAATAGTAATTTTACCTGATGGCTGTGTGAGCCCCAACGAGCGTTTCGTCTTAAAGCTGACACAACCAAAGACATTTCGCCTTGAATAATGTAAACTCCATTTCGGCGAGTCGTCATTTTCTCGACCACCACAATCGATTTTGAACATAAAATATAATACAAAAAATATAAAAAATAGACTAAAAGGAAGATCCGTGTTGAACCTCTATCCTGAATCTATCATCCGAGTTATTTCAGCACAGGTGAATTCAATGGGAAGGTTGAAATTTGGACCCATTTTGAGGGGAATTCCATTTTCCTGAGAACATAGTGAACTGTTGGCTGACGTCACGACCTAACACGAAGACCAAAATGACTGGGCCGAGATTCGACCGTTGGGAAACTGGTAACAACCGAAGAACGCCTGGGGAAAAACTACCGAAGAGAGTCAAGAAACAACAAAATGTCCACTTGAAAAAAGTTTTCGCGATTTTTGTATTAAAAAACTCGTAAGGAATGGATGATAGACCTAACAATTCCTCATCTTATGAGTGGATGCCATTTGAGCACCAAGTTGCTGGCCATATTTACAAAGATAATCACGGTAAGACTAAGTTCACGCTGTGCTAGAGTTGTACGCCCTTCCCCGAGTCTGTAGCCTGCGTAGCTCGGCCCTAGGGAGAGGAAAAGGGAGAAGGAGCGGAAGGGAGAGCTACGCAGGCTACGAGTCTGAAGATCGAAAAACTATTCATGCACTGTGTTTATTGTTTATATTAAGTAAAGCATTCAATGGCATTTGAAATCAATAATTGTTTTTTCCAAAACAAAGAGAGTTTGGGTAACTCGAACGGGATTGAACGGGACTGAAATTTCAAGTTCAAAATTAAGCCTTTTAATAGAAGAGTATTAAATAATTATTAATCAATAGAGTGCTTACACTATGTCCATGAAATAAAATCTAAATAGTTACTAACTAATAGTTTTTATTTAGTGACTATTTATAGTCACTATCACTCAACTGGAACAGCTTTAGTAACAATACACAATGAATAAAGTATTAACTTTCAATGGTTTTGAGTATTTGATTTCCCTTGTGTCTTGTGGTCTATTGTTACTAAAGCTGTTCCAGTTGAATGATAGTGACTAATAGTGACTAAATAAAAACTAATATGTAGGAACTATTTAGATTCTATTTCATGGACATAGTGTAAGCACTCTATCGTATTTCTTACTTATGAATATTAAAATTATAGCCCATTGATTTTTGCTGTATCAAAGACTCTAAGACCTCCGATCTATCTTGGTTCATGTTTTTGAAACAAAACAAGATATTATTACGAACTTGTAATTTGAAACTGTACATTCCTTTAAAAACTAATGAGTTGTTTGAGGATCGAATTACGTAAAACTTTAGTTTTCCATAGTTATTTTATTTTATTCCTGATTTCTGAAAATAAGGATCCTTCGGCAACGGGAAAAAAATTATGACGAGGACATTGTGAACACTTTAGGGTTTTTTGGTACTTTCATTTTCATAGGTTTTGAAGCAGTTAAACATTCAGAAAACAATAACCTGAAAAAACCTGGCTTTGTTCTCTACAGGAATGCTGACATCCAAACATTGTACAGTATTAAAACCTGTCCAAGTCCCACCTAAAGGAGAAAGAGAAGTAGATTTTTATGAAAACGTTTTCAAAAAGATCAAGAACCCAAGTGAGGAAGTCATTACTCTGAAAACCTTTCTGCCACATTACTATGGTATAGTGAGACTACCTGAAAGAAAACACACTGAGAACATTGGTATCCTTTGAATAATAATACAGGGGTGAACCATTCTGTGAAGGAATGGATGAATGGATAAATGAATGGGCAAATGGATGAATGAATGAATGAATGGGCAAGTGGATGAATGAATGAATAAATGGGCAAATGGATGAATGAATGGGTGAACAAATGAATGAATGAATAAATGAGTAAATGGATGAATGAATGAATAAATAAATGAATGGGCAAATGAATGAATAAATGAATGAATGGGCAAATGGATGAATGAATGAATGAATGGGCAAATGAATGAATAAATAAATGAATGGGCAAATGAATGAATAAATGAATGAATGGGCAAATGGATGAATGAATGAATGGGCAAATGGATGAATGAATGAATGAATGGGCAAATGAATGAATAAATAAATGAATGGGCAAATGAATGAATAAATAAATGAATGGGCAAATGGATGAATGAATGAATGAATGGGCAAATGAATGAATAAATAAATGAATGGGCAAATGAATGAATATATGAATGAATGGGCAAATGAATGAATATATGAATGAATGGGCAAATGAATGAATATATGAATGAATGGGCAAATGAATGAATATATGAATGAATGGGCAAATGAATGAATATATGAATGAATGGGCAAATGGATGAATGAATAAATGAATAAACAAATAAATAAATAGGTGAATGAATGAATGGACAAATGAGTAAATGATTGGATGAATAAGTAAATGAATGGATGAATGAATGGTAGATGCATAAATGAATGGATGAATGAATGGTAGATGAATGGATGAATGAATGAATGGTAGATGCATAAATGAATGAATGACTGTATAGATGAACAAATGAATGATACATCTGGATAGATGGATGAATTGCAAATGTAGATACACCTAATGGAAAGAATGTTGTCCTGACTTTTGTATTTTAGTAAAAAAAGGAATTAATAAAAAACCAAAAGAAGATCACTCAAGCTGAATGAACTCTGTTATTCCTTTGTTTCTAATTACTGTTCTTTTTTCATGTGACAACATTCTTGCAATTAGAATAAAAAAGGTGAATGAATAGAAAAACTAAATGCATTTTCTGATAATTTACTAAACAAACAGGTAGGAGTGGGCGGAGAACAGAATGAATGAATGAATGAATGAATGACTAGATGAATGAATGAGGGAGTGGACCAATCAATGAATGGATATAAAAAATAACCAATTATTCTATTTGTCAAGATTAACATAAATCATTATATAACTTCCATGACATTAACCTTCAGAGCGCTACCTCCATTTACATGACATAACTGCAAACTTCAGATTCCCATGCGTACTAGATATCAAGGTTGGTAAACGAACCTGGGACCACCTAGCAACTGAAGCAAAAATTGCATCTGAAAAAGCAAAATGTCCTTTCCAGGGTGTTGTTGGCTTCAGAATTGCTGGAATGAAGGTAATGTTTAATTGATTACCATCTCCCCCTCCCCCTCATCCCTCATCCCTCATCCCTCAAGCAATCAACATTATCACAAGAGGGATTGGAGACCTCATTGGAGGCCATGGAAAGGGATTAATCTAGAACCGACAAGTGCTTGAAATGTTGATAGAAATGTCATAATATATTTCTGTTTTTCAGGTCTATAACATCAAAACAAAGACTTACGATTTCTATGATCGTCACTTTTGTAGAAGAATGACAACAGTGGATGAGTTGCATTCTGGTAAGGTTTTTAACATTAGGAGTTACATTCATTCATTCTTTTGTTCATTCATATATAATTATTCCTTTCATTCAAGCATATAAAATTTATTGATTGCTTCATTCATTCATTCATTCAAGCGTCCATTTATTCACTCATTCATTTACACATTCATTCATTCATTCATTCAAGCATCCATTTATTCACTCATTCATTTACACATTCATTCATTCATTCATTCAAGCGTCCATTTATTCACTCATTCATTTACACATTCATTCATTCATTCATTCACTCATTCATTCATTCATTCACTCATTCATTTACTCATTCACTATCTACATGAATGATATGGAAAGATGTTTGTGATAAATTAGTTATTTATGCATGCATCCATTCATTCATCCATTTTTTATCCATTCAAGCACCACTCATTAATTTATAATATACACAGGAATTTATAATAAATAATTAAATTCATTCATTCATTCATTTTTTCTTTTGTTTAGTTTTGCTTAGATTTCTGGATGGTACACTTGATCACAGCAAAAAAGAATCCCTCTTAGCGGACATGATTGTCAAACTCAAAGAAATCCAACAATGGTTTTTAAAACAAAAAATATTCTCCTTTGCAAGCACATCTGTTCTCATAGTATACGATGCTGACCTACAAGACTGTGGACTCAATCACAAAATATCCAGTAGCAATCAATGCCGGGTGAAAATGATTGACTTTAGTCATGTATATGAGGCCGATGACTATGACACAAATTATCAACAGGGTATTGCGAGTACCATCCACCATTTGGAGAGATGTTTGTCTACAGTAAAACTACAGAAAGAATGAACTTTGGCCAATACAAAAAAATAATTATAAGCGGGGCAGTGCAAATTATAAGCGGGGCAGTGCCAGTACCATCTACCTTTCAGAGATGTTTGTCAGCGGTAAAACTACAAAAAGAATGAGCTTTGGCCAATACAAAAAAAGTAAATACAAAATAATTATAATTGGGGCAGTGCGAGCACCATCTAGGAGGAGATGTTTGTCAGCGGTAAAACTGCAGAAATAAGGAACTTTGGCCAATACAAAAACAAAACTATGACACAATTAATTAACAACAAGGCATTGCAAGTAACTTCCATCTTTTGGAGAGATGTTAATCTGCAGGAGGAATGGACTTTTGTTAAAAAGAAAAATTGCCAAAGACTACAACACATACTATCTACGGGAATTTGGGAGTATCGTCTATCATTTGGAGAAATGTTTGGCCAAAGTAAAAATGCTGAAAGAGTAACAAAATACATCTGCAGGGAATCAAGAACAACATCTGGAATTATCTGAATTATTTATCTGTCTAAATAGTCCTTTTCACAGTTCTGTTCAATGACCACAAATGATAGTTCCAAGTTGAGGTTTGAGTTGATGTGCATGATAAATTTTATAGTTTTGCTATGAGTAGCAACTTAATTTGACTTATTATTAGTGGTCACTGAACGGAACTGTGAAAAGTCTATATATTTTTAATATCCAGGAGCTGAAAGCTCTGGCGAATGGCAAGAAATCATTGATTACCTAATGGAAAGAAGAATACTTATGACCAACAGAAAAAAATACCAAAAGGTTAAATGTAATATTAATACAAAATAGCAAGGTGCGCAATCAGCAGAATTATCAGATTGATGTGAACATTTTCCACTTTGAAGTTAAATGACACAAAGGGAAAATATCAATGTCAATGAATGCTTGGCACTAAAATCATAAGGCAGTCAAGTTACAAACTTATCCATAGGGGAAGTGTAGATCACAAAATTAATACTAACATCTTTAATGGGGTATAAAAATATTTTTATCTAACATATTGCTAATTAAAATACACATTTGAAGTAGTAAAAAGCATGCTTATATGAAGGTCATAAGGTGATTAAAAGGGTTTTTATTTTGACTATTAAATCATAATTTTACCATTAAATTGGTGTTACTTGTTTCATATATGTGTAGAACATCTATCCCATCGGGGGGAGGGGACTCCCGGGTAAAAGGTTAGGGGATGCTCGTCTGAAATTAAAAAATTCCTGGAAAAGATTTTTAACCCCTAAAAGATACCACACATAAATAACAAAATAGTAATATTTTTAATATTGCATGGCTGAGTTGGCAACATTTGTACCCTAAAAGATACCAAAGTAATGGTGTGATTCTAAATTCCAATTTCGGTACCCTATAAGATACCAAGTCGTTCATTTTAACCCCTAAAAGATATGATGAGCATCCCCAATACTTTTACCCACATATCAATAGCACTCATCCACTAAAGGACATTGTGACACACCGTAAGGTTGGTTGCATTGTTTACCAAGCCTCTCACCACTGTGACCCAGGTTCATGTCCTAGCGTTGGCATGAATCACGTGAGTTGAGTTTGTTCATGTGCTGTTCTCTTCCTTGCCACAAGGGTTTTAATGTTCTCTGTTTTTTTGTTAGTAAAAATTGACATGTGACTTGAGTGTTGTAAATACTGAATCTACTGGTGTTGCATTGAATGTTAATGGGATACATACACTGGCTAGGGAGACATGGCAATCAACTCAATCCGCTTCATTATGACATAAAAAATTAGTACAATTAATTCAATACTGGTTTTGTGTTAGAACCCAAACACTATTATCCATGAAGTAAAATTATTACAGCAAGATGCTCAAGACTGTGACCACTGATAATGTATTCACAAACTTTTGTAGCGCCATCCTCCAATTAGCGTTTAGATCAGAGATAAGATAAGACAATCCTGTAATGCTGATTGGATAACAGCATAGACGAAAGTATGCGAATACATTAGCAGTGGTCACACTTTTGGGCTCTTTGCTATAATATTGCTACTGTGTAATAGTTTTTATTTAGTGACTATTAGTCACTATCAAAGACAGGTAAAGTTGTAACAAGGTATTGTTTCGCTTTGTATTTGATGTTTCTGTTTGAGTGATCATTAAAAATAGTCAGTAAATAGAAACTATAAGTTAGTAACTATTTTGTTTTTATTTATTTTCCCGCTTTACTACACATACTTTTTTTGGATTCAAAAAATACAAAGACTTTATGAATGTACAAGCTTCAGCAAAACCCATTTTTATTGGTTGCATTTACAAGTTACCATTTTCACTTCCATTATTTCTTAAAAAGCACTTAAGTCCACAGGTACATGCCCATATAGGTATCATTTCAGTTCTCCACAGTCTTCGATAACAACATTTTTAGATGTTTTTCCACGTTGGCTTCCAACGTTTTCAATTGACCTTACAATTTCCATTCCCTCGACTATACTTCCAAAGACAACATGCTTGCCATCTAGCCGTGATGACGTGATGTCCCGAAAGTGTGACTGACAGCAAACAGCAGAGTATATTACTACGGATCTCACCGAACTGTGACAGGCCACGAAAAATTTGTGCCGTCGCCACACCTACTTGCATATACTGACACGCCTATTTTGTTGTACTGCCCGACAGTACATCAAAGGGATACCGCCAGTTAACGTGTCATTGTCTGATAAACATGCTAAAAGTGTGCATGTTAGCATATTAAAGTAGGTGTGGCAACGGCACAAATTTTTCTTGGCCTGTCACAGTTCAGTGAGATCCGTAGTATTGAGGGCCTATTTACATGTGTATTGTAGTTGAATTGATTGCGGCACTTAGGAAATTGGGAAATGGGGTAAATATATACCCTGTTCATGACAGAAAACTCAAAAAAACATACCCTGTTTATGACAGAAAGCTCGAAAAAACCATACCCTGTTCAGCGGATCATCCCTGTATAGTATAAAAATGGGAGTACCCCCCCCCCCCCCCCCCCCCCCGCTGGATTACTGCTTCTAGAGTTGTTCTCATTAACCTGTGAAACAAAGTGTGAATTATAGTCAAATACTAACATGGATTAATGAGACCAGCACTAATTTGATCCACTAGTTGGTACATAAGTTCATGAGCAGATGCAGAGACAAGAAGAGAGAAAGGGTAGTTGTAGATATACAAAACAGATAACAAAAATTACATAAATTAACCCCCCATTTGTATATAGCTTATTAAATTTATAGATGATAGATGATGCATTTTATCAATAAACAGAATACAATAATTATTATGCTGAAGGAACTGCATGGTCACTATTTATGTGGAGAGGGATGGGAAAATAAAGTGGGTGAAGGCTGTTGTAGATTACCTATCACTATAATATTGAATAAAGGTGTTACTTGGTATTTTTATGCCATAGAGGGGGACCTTGTAGAAATTTTGGTCGTAATAATTGCTATAACATTTTTTCCCTCTCACCCTGCTCACTACAGGGACACTGACGGGTCCTTATTTATACATTGTACAATAAACATTGAAATTCAATATAATTCAAAGACTAACCTGCTGTTTTAGGGACAATATCATGCCTTAGCTGTTTAAAGAAGAAATAAATAAAATCACAATAAAATCAAAGAAGTCGAACATTTATCACATGGCTACCGGCATATAACGTTAAAACCTTGTTCACGGTACAATCACTATAATATTTTACCTCCATAACAATACGACCAGCTTTTGCAGTTCCAACAAGCATATCAAAGAATACTTTTGGTCGTGCCATTGTAGTATGTAGTACTTGTTTTCTTATAATTTTGCAGGATCAATATCAATATAGAAGATCTTTGCTACTACTTTTCCTTACCACAGGAAGCCCAATCATACCAAAGGGATCCCAAAAGTAGTCAAAGTTACCTACTCATTTAAACGACCCCTCTCCCTATTTTTCAGAGCATTTTACTCCCACTTCCCCAAATGTCTTAACTGCAATTTTCGACTTTCTGGGAACTCAGACATTCCAACAGTTGGTTGTAAAATATGTCTTGCACTGTACGTCGATCAAGAATTTAAAAGATGCCAACTAATTAGTTTTGATTGACGGCCGCTAAAATTGTATTTCACAACAAGCCGATGAAATGTCTGAGCTCGCAGAAAGTCGAAAACCGCAGTAATATTTCTCCCTCCTCCCCACTTTTTCCAGTGATCTCCCAATCTATTTTTATCTATTTTTCCCCCCTCCTCCCTGATCCGTTCTCTCCTACTAGGGCATCCCCCTCACTACATTTTGCACTTGCAAGCTCAAGACACAACTCACAAGTGTCGCAGGAAGGAAAACTGGAGAACCTAGACAAATACCCTAATAAGAGGGAAAACAGTGCATCAAACATACATATACCAGACTCGTACCCAGTCGTTACTCTTCTTTTTTTCCGGGCGCATGCAAAGGGTCAAGGGAAGGAGGGAGAAAGATTCCGTCTTCCCACAGGGAGCCCACAGGCATTGTTGATTTCCGAATAAAAAAATTGATAAATTTAAGTAAAATCGATCAACGTTTAATGCCGTGTCACGCGATTGTTTCAAATTTGAAGTTCAGCCAATCCGGCAAGCCCCAACGGTTAATCCGGTAAGCCAAAACCCAAGACGCTAATAACGTACCCCTCCGGGGCTTGCACTATAACGAAGATACGAAGATACAAAGATACAAAGATACAAAGATACAAAGATACAAGCAAATCAGATCTCAAAGCTGAAATACGATCTATGTCAATGTCACGGCATTCAGGCATTTGCAATGTCTTGACGTTCTGTTTGACGTTTTGTATCTTTGTATCTCGTTATAGTGCAAGCCGGAAAACTCTTTGTCAAGATAGAAGTGCTGTTTATTTTTTATTACTTATTTTCATTTGTTGATTTCTTTATTTTCGTAACATTTTGATATCCTTTGATTATCCAGAGCTGTAATCAGTCTAATTGGTAAAGATAACTGCTTTGTTTTTGTATAAAATATTGAATGGGGAGGTGGGTTACGTTATTTTCAGAAGCTATATACAGGGGTAGCCTCAGGCATCTCTGTGATCCAATTTGGATTCAGGTTTCCTGTGCTGCTACTAAAGAGGGACTAAGCACTAGTTAGGCAAGACAAATGTGCCTCTCCCTCTCCCCTGCTCGGTTTTGCGCTTCACCACAGGAAGCCCAATGAAAAGAGACATAAGAGATGCCTGCATAGGAGGCTAATAGGGAGGGTTATTACAAATTTTATGCTGTTTTATAGCCTTATAGGGGTTTATTAAAATCTTGACGAAAATTGTAGGGGGGGGGGGGGGGGGGTATGATCTTTTTGGAAACCAGGAAGGGTAATATTTGGAAAAGACAACCAGTGATTTTGCCGACCCCCTGAACGTAGCTATAATATGCATTTAATACTATTGAACCATACTGTATTGTCAGTCGGGCATTACAAGCACCCCTGAGTTACTCAATCACACCAAGGCACGGGTGAACGCTTCCTCAAAGCGTCTAGTTGTATTAAAAAACTCGTTAGCAATGGATGATGGACCTAACAATGCCTCATCTTATGAGTGGATGCCATTTGAGCACCAAGTTGCTGGTCATATTTACAAAGATAATTATGGTAAGTTCACGCTGTTCGAGAGTTGTACGCCCTTCCCCGAGTCTAAAGATCGAAAAACTATTAATGCACTGTGTTTATATTAATTAGAGTATTCAATGGGATTTGAAATTAATAATTGTTTTTCCAAAACAAAGAGAGTTTGGGTAACTCGAACGGGATTTCTCGCTAATAAGAAACTGAAATTTCAAGTTCAAAATTTAACAGTTTAGAAGAGTAATAATTATTAAGTTAATCAATATCGTATTTCTTATTTATGAATAAATTAAAGCCTATTGATTTTTGCTGCATCAAAGACTTTAAGACCTCCGATCTATCTTGGTTCATGTTTTTGAAACAAAACAAGATATTATTAAAAACAAGTTTGTAATTTGAAACTCTACATTGTGTAGTTCCAGAAATTATCCATACCCCTACCCACAGAAATTCCATATTTGGGCTATGTGAAGATGCCCCCCTCCCCCTACCCCCTGGAATTTCCACATTGATATGACATGTGATAATGGCCATAAAAGTATCAAGAAAACGTAATTCACGTGCGTTTGTGTTTACCGTATTTGCGTTGTATAAATCGACCTTGACTTTCAAAAGTCGACCTGGACTAATATACACCGGTTATAATACTCAATGTATTGATTTTTCACATAATATCAAAGTAAAACTAGAGTACAAACACTAAAAGTGTGCAACATAATTACCACTAAATACTGCTAAATTATGCTAATTCTATTGTTCTCTATTGTTTAATCAACACTATTTAGTGGTAAATAGTACAAAGTATTGCACACTTTTAGTTTTTGTACTCTATTGTTTTTTATAATATCATAATATCAAAGCAAAACTATTGTTTTTTAAATTAAAAGCGATTGCTTTTGTTAGGAAAAATATTTTCAATTAGCGAAGTTTGCTAGACTCCTAATTGAGACGTGTCTAGACGGCACTAGACAGAGTGTCTGACACTTTGTGTGAGCTCGTGCGAATCCATGACAACGCTTTAAAAATTGCATTGCTCAGTCTAAGAATGTTTTCAAAAAGTACTTCAAATGTTAGCTTGGAGTTTGTGTTATACTAAAAGAAGTTATTTTTGCACAACAACTCACTAAAACGTTCGGAAACTTCGAAAACGCTGCTTACGTGAAAGTGTGAAATGACTGTTTACGCTTGGTAACGATACTCACAAAGTTTTTTCTTTCTTTGGACCCCCAAAAAATTATGTTCATAAAAGAGACTTTCCAACTAATTTTAATATTACTTAAAAGGTTTAAGTTAAATGTATTTCTTGATTTTTATAGACAATTTATTTATTTATTTATAACAAGGTTTAAGCAGGAGGCTCTCATCACCAAGGTGTTTTTCAGAGAGGTCCTCACAAGTGTAATGAGTTACGTATTTCTTCCGTATGTTAATATACGTGCCGCTAAAATCAGCACTTCATTAGAGTTTTTCTACTCTTAAATCTATCAAGTTCAAACTTTCAGAGAGTGTTAGTTTTAGCATGCTCTATTGATTTTTGTCATTTTGGTTGAGCTTTGCTGACATTTTTGAGTGACAAGGCCAAATTGGGTCACGTGACCATGTCCTGCAAAGGGCCTATTTAGATAACAATTTTTCCTTCTGGAAATTTAGCCCATTCTGACCCCCTCACCCATCGGAAATTCCACGTCCCTCCGTGGGGGGGGGGGGGGGGGGTATGGATAATTTCTGGAACTACACATTCCTTTAAAAACTAATGAGTTGTTTTAGGATCGAATTGCGTAAAACTTCAGTTTCCATTGTTATTTTATTTTATTCCTGATTTCTGAAAATAAGGATCCTTCGGCAACGAGAAAAAAATTATGACGAGGACACTGTGAACACTTTGGTACTTTCATTTTCATAGGTTTTGAAGCAGTTAAACATTCAGAAAACAATAACCTGAAAAAAGTCAGGTGTTCATGTTTCGAGTTTCCTCGCTGTAAGTAAGGATGACCTAAGTGCTTAGTTCTTTATTGATTGATTGATTCTTTTTCTGGCTTTGTTCTCTACAGGAATGCTGACATCCAAACATTTTACAGTATTAAAACCTGTTCAATTCCCACCTAAAGGAGAAAGAGAAGTAGATTTTTATGAAACCGTTTTCAAAACGATCAAGAACCCAAGTGAGGAAGTCATTACTCTGAAAACCTTTCTGCCACATTACTATGGTATAGTGAGACTACCTGAAAGAAAACAATTTGGGAACATTGGTATCCTCTGAATAATAATATAGGGGTGAACCATCCTGTGAAGGAATGGATAAATGGATGAATGAATGAATGAATTAGAAAGTGGATGAATGAATGAATAAATGGGCAAATGGATGAATGAATGGGTGAATAAATAAATGGGTGAACGAATGAATGAATGATCAAATGGATGAATGAATGAATAAATGGGCAAATGGATGAATGAATGGGTGAATAAGTAAATGGGTGAACGAATGAATGAATAAATGGGCAAATGGATGAATGGATGGGTGAATAAGTAAATGGGTGAACGAATGAATGAATAAATGGGCAAATGGATGAATGAATGAATGGGCAAATGGATGAATGAATGAATAAACAAATAAATAAATAGGTGAATGAATGAATGAATGGACAAATGAATGGATGATTGGATGAATAAATAAATGAATGGGTGAATAAATGGATAAATTAATAATATAAATGGGTGACTGAATAAATGAATGAATGAATGGACAAATGAGTAAATGATTGGATGAATGAGTAAATGAATGGATGAATGAATGAATAAATGGATGAATGAATGAATGAATGAATGAATGAATGAATGAATGGGTAGATGCATAAATGAATGAATGACGGTTTATTATATGGATAGTAGTGTTTTACCGGAAACTAAAACACTCGTATTTTCCATATTTTCACTAGTGAAGATATGAAAAAGTTATGTACCAAAAAGTCCCGGATGTACGTACGCGTCAAATCAAAACAACTTTCCCGCCCATTTCTCGTCGCTTAACTTGTTCGCTGAATTAAACATGGCGGCTCGATTTGTAGAAGTCTCAGAGGAAGACTTGGCTAAATTTTCAAAAGAAAATGAGAACCAAAACACAATGAAGAAAACAGAATACGACCTTCGAATATTTGTCCATATAATAAAAAGAACATTACACGGTGGCTTGAAAATATCAATTTTATTTTCTCGTGGTAAAAAACAACATTTTACTCGTTCGCTGCGCTCACTCGTAAAATATTGTTTTCACCACTCGAAAATAAAATTCATATCTTCGCGCCACCGTGTAATATCCTCTATATAGATGAATAAATGAATGATACATCTGGATGACAGGTAGGAGTGGGCAGAGAACAGAATGAATGAATGAATGAATGAACAGATGAATTAATGAGGGAGTGGACCAATCAATGAATGCATAAAAAAATAACCAATTATTCTATTTGGCAAGATTAACATAAATCATTATAACTTCCATGACATTAACCTTCAGAGCGCTACCTCCATTTACATGACATAACTGCAAACTTCAGATCCCCATGCGTACTAGATATCAAGGTTGGTAAACGAACCTGGGACCACCTAGCAACTGAAGCAAAAATTGCAACTGAAAAAGCAAAATGTCCTTTCCAGGGTGTTGTTGGCTTCCGAATTGCTGGAATGAAGGTAATGTTTAATTGATTACCATCTCCCCCTTCCTAACCCCCCCCCGTCATCCCCCCCCCCCTCATCCCTCAAACAATCAACATTTTCACAAGAGGGATTGGAAACCTCCTTGGAGGCCTCATTGGAGGCCATGGAGAGGGATTAATGTAGAACCGACAAATGTTTGAAATGTTGATAGAAATGTCATAATATATTTCTGTTTTTTAGGTCTATAACATCAAAACAAACACTTATGATTTTTATGATCGTCACTTTTGTAGAAGAATGACAACAGTGGATGAGTTGCATTCTGGTATGGTTTTTAGCTTTAAGAGTTACATTCATTCATTCTTTTGTTCATTCATATATTATTTATTGATTCTTTCATTCATTCATGCAATCACTCATTCATTCTTTTATTCATTCAAGAATCCATTTATTCACTCATTTATTTACTCATTCACTATCTACATAGATGACATAGACCGAATCGAAATATGGTGTACTCTTATTGTTCTTGACTGTCTAGCCTCATGTTCACGTTGGAAAACAATAGACTGTTCACATGCATGAGAGGCTGGGCAGTCAAGAAGAATTGTTATTCAAATTGGCCGCCATATTTCGATTCGGTGTATGGAAAGATGTATTTATTTCATTTGTTCATTTATTAGTTATTCATGCATCCATCCATTCATTTATCAATTTTTTTATCCATTCAAGCACCATTCATCTATTAAACTATATAATTTATTTATAAGTATTGATAATAAATAATTCAATTCATTTATTTATGTGTAGCTCATATTTTCTTGTGTTTAGTTTTGCTTAGATTTCTGGATGGAACACTTGATCAAGACAAAAAAGAATCCCTCTTAGCGGACATGATTGTCAAACTCAAAGAAATCCAACAATGGTTTTTAAAACAAAAAATATTCTCCTTTGCAAGCTCATCTGTTCTCATAGTATACGATGCTGACCTACAAGACTGTGGACTCAATCACAAAATATCCAGTAGCAATCAATGCCGGGTGAAGATGATTGACTTTAGTCATGTATATGAGGCCGATGACTATGACACAAATTATCAACAGGGCATTGCGAGTACCATCAACCATTTGGAGAGATGTTTGTCTACAGTAAAACTACAGAAAGAATGAACTTTGGCCAATACAAAAAAATAATTATAATCGGGGCAGTGCAAATTATAAGCGGAGATGTTTGTCAGCGGTAAAACTACAAAAAGAATGAGCTTTGGCCAATACAAAAAATGTAAATACAAAATAATTATAATTGGGGCAGTGCGAGCACCATCTAGGAGTAGATGTTTGTCAGCGGTAAAACTGCAGAAAGAAGGAACTTTGGCCAATACGAAAAAACCATGACACAAATTAACAACAAGGCATTGCAAATAACTTCCATCTTTTGGAGAGATGTTAATCTGCAGGAGGAATGGACTTTTGTTAAAAAGAAAAATTGCCAAAGACTACAACACATACTATCTACGGGAATTTGGGAGTATCGTCTATCATTTGGAGAAATGTTTGGCTAAAGTAAAAATGCTGAAAGAGTAACAAAATACATCTGCAGGGAATCAAGAGCAACATCTGGAATTATTTATCTGTCTAAATAGTCCTTTTCACAGTTCTGTTCAATGACTATGAGTGATAGTTCCAAATTGAAGTTTGAGTTGATGTGCATGATAAATTATAATTTTGCTATGTGTAGCAACTTGAACTTGACTTGGAATTATTATTAGTGGTCACTGAACGGAACTGTGAAAAGTCTATTATCCAGGAACTGAAAGCTCTGGTGAATTGCAAGAAATAATTACCTAATGCAAAGATTCAGAAGAATACTTATGACCAACAGAAAAAAATACAAAAGGTTAAATGTAATATTTAGGTGCGCAATCAGCAGAATTATTAGATTGATGTGAACATTTTCCACTTTGAAGTTAAATGACACAAGGGGAAAATATAAATGTCAATAAATGCTCGACACTAAAATCATAAGGCAGTCAAGTTACAAATTTATCCTTAGGGGAAGTGTAGATCACAAAACTAATACTAACATCTTTAATGGGGTATAAAAATATTTTTATCTAACATATTGCTAATTAAAATACACATTTGAAGTAGTAAAAAGCATGGTTATATGAAGGTCATAAGGTGATTAAAAGGGTATTTATTTTGACTATTAAATCATAATTTTACCATTAAATCGGTGTTACTTGTTTCATATATGTGTAGAACATCTATCCCATCGGGGGGAGGGGACTCCCGGGTAAAAGTATAGGGGATGTTCGTCTGAAATTAAAAAAATCCTGGAAATTGTATTAATGGGTGTGGTTTTGCAGATTTTTAACCCCGAAAAGATACCACACTCAAATAACAAAATAGTAATATTTTTAATATTGCATGGCCGAGTTGGCAACATTTGTACCCTAAAAGATACCAAAGTAATGGTGTGATTCTAAATTCCAATTTAGGTACCCTATAAGATACCAAGTCGTTCATTTTAACCCTAACAGATATGATGAGCATCCCAATACTTTTACCCACATATCAATAGCAGTCATCCACTAAAGGACATTGTGACACACCGTAAGGTTGGTTGGCATTGTTTACCAAGCCTCTCACCACGGTGACCCAGGTTCATGTCCTAGCGTGGGCATGAATCACGTGAGTTGAGTTTGTTCATGTGCTGTTCTCTTCCTTGCCACAAGGGTTTTACTGTTCTCTGTTTTTCTTTGTCAGTAAAAATTGACGTGTGACTTGAGTGTTGTAAATACTGAATCTACTGGTGTTGCATTGAATGTTAATGAGGGTTGTCCAATACACACGAAACGAGTCGCATCGTTATGGCATTATATGCAAGAAAGGTGCATACTAATTATGCACTAGTCAATTGAAACCCCCGCCCCCCGACCCCCGGGAAATACCGGGGAATTTAACGTTTGGGTAGTGTTAAAATCAGACATTTCCCCTGGTAGTCGGGGGCACATTCACTGTTAAAGCCCCCGCTATTGTGGCCCCGCTATTTTGGTCTAGTAGTAAATAACAAAACAAACACATTTCACTCCAACTCCAATTTCCTGTGCCACGTATAGCTAATCTTTGTGTGTTCCATTCTGATTCACAAATATTTAATGTCCAATATTTTCAGGGGCGTCAGTTGGGTTTCATAATGTCAACGACAGGGGGATTAGCTAGTTGCACTCGCTAAAAGCCATGTCTTGACATGGCTTGAAAAATTAAGACTTCCGGTCATTTTTCCTTTGTTAACGGCGACATTCCTTGGATGCCGTACAACTTTCTAGCTAGCTATTAAACGAAAAGCCGTTCACACTGGTAATTTACTGTTTAGCTAGCTAAATGGTGCCTCATTTTAGCTAGCTAACAAGTCCTAGTCTGAACGGGCCCTAAGTATAAAATGAACGGCAATGCTTGTAAATATTGCTTAATTAATAGTGGTTTTATTTGCACTTTTGACAAAGATTAACGGGTTAGCTCAGTTGGGAGAGCACTGCCTGTTAACCGGGAAGTCGGGGGTTCAAACCCCAGCCAGACCATCACTCAGGGTCTTAAAATAATTGAGGAGAATGTTATAACTTTTTATTTATTTGGGTTTATTATAATTGTTAGGCTTCGCGTCCTCTCGGATAAGGACTCACACACTGACCATTAATCGGGGGAACAAGAAAAACTAAAAGAACGACTGAGGACGCAGGTCACGATCATCCTTAGTGAAAGGTCTACACTTACACTAATATATACTAACTAGACGCATAACTGCGTGAACTCGGGCTTCATTACGATTATGTAATCATTTTCTTGGATTAGCTTGAGATGATTTGAAGCGAAAAAAAAGTTATTTTTTTGGTCCTCCTTTTCTGTTTGGTCCGTTCCTTGAGTCCGTGATCCGCTTGCCTGTACTGCTTTTACCTGGATATCGATGTTCGGTTCGTGCAGTGATACATGCGAGCTCAAAGACTGTCTAGAAACAGTGTTATTATAAAAGTTGTTCTTGCAAAATAAACGCAAGAAAAAGCAAGATAGATACTAGTCACTAAAGCAATTGGTGTTATATTTGAGGCGATTTAATTTAGGCTGTTGGATGTAGTTTTCAGAGAGGCTGATTTCAGCTGTTTTATATTTGTTGTTGTCGAGCTTGACCTTGATGTTTAAAATCGGTCACGTTATCTGACATATTGTAAACAAAGAAATATTACTTTCATCGTTCAACTGCTAGATAATAGGTTGAAGCGATTAAAAGTTTTGCGTATAAGTTTGTTGTTCTTTGCCGAGAAGCTAAGCGCTCGGCAATCGCCAATCAATCGCGGATCTGAAGCTTGTACGAGCTAATAGTATAGTCAATAAAACTAAACTATTGACAGATAAACTCGTTATTTTAATCAAAAATATAAAAGAAATAATTACAAGAAGAAAAATATTTACCCTAAACATCACTACTGTTGTTGTCTTCACTTCTAGTGCGCTGTATTGTACTCTCTAAGAATGCTTACAATACAGTTAAATATCCAGTAGTAACAGCTTCGTCCTTTGTAACTGGTTGTGAATCAATTCCATAGCATTATGAGTTTATAGCAGGGACGATCACAGGTAGCCCAAGCATAGAGTCAGTACAAGGGAATGTATGGTGAATTGTAATTTTAACATAAATATGTCAATAAAATTTCCCTTTCTTACATGGATGTTTTTTGTGGTCTCTGATAATGTCTGTGAAGAATTTTTGGAAAATTTGATCAATTGTACATCCCCTTGTTAATATATTGATATTAACAAGGGGATGTACAATTGATCAAATTTTCCAAAAATTCTTCACAGACATTATCAGAGACCACAAAAAACATCCATGTAAGAAAGGGAAATTTTATTGACATATTTATGTTAAAATTACAATTCACCATACATTCCCTTGTACTGACTCTATGCTTGGGCTACCTGTGGGACGATTTCTCGATAAATTCCATCATAATAAGTTGGCTCGCTTATTTAGCCCGTAAATTGCATGATCTTTATTAAAATTCACAGTGACCCTTTCCGAAAACATTCGACATAAACTTAAGTGTAATTCTACTGCGAATCATGTGGAGTGAGCGCATAAAATATGAGAATATTCCACCTAAAAATCAATCCTTCGACGAATCAAATATCAATGTGCTCGTATTGGCCAGTCTACGCATGCGCTGTGACCATACGCATGCGCGGTGACGACTAGACGGCGTTTTGCGACCCAAGAAAAAAAAAAAAAAAAAAAACATTGAAGCCCATTTTAAGACTCGGGTTTCCTTTGGAAAGCCCGAGTAATTACTAACAACTAACTATAATGTGTAAAGCGCATTTGAATATATACACATAGAAAGTGCGCTATATAAATGCATTATCATTATCAAAGCCATTTTCCCTAAGGGGCAGCTCTGAGGCCCACACAGGAGAGATGATACCACATTATATCACACACTTTGCTGTCACATGCATGATTACAGAGGCAAAATTTCTCAGGATCATCTACAAACAAAATTAACCAAAACAAATTAATGTAAGATATATCAATAATGGCAAAATATCATGGATAAAATCTTCAACATTCGTGATTTGTTTTCATTAAAAGTACGCATGTTGACTCACGTACCTTTCGTTTTTCCATTCTAGCAAAGGATCGGAATATTAATATCATCCACACCTAGAATACCGATGTTAGAATACCAATGCTTTCTGGGTATTTTCCAAGATGGCCGACCTCTAGTTTCCAGGCCCTTACATATTCAAACGAGCGTTAAAATCCCCGCTCGCTGCCCCGCTGCGAAGACAATTAGTTAAAATCCCGACCCCCCGGTGCAATATTGCTGTAAAAGCACGTTAAAAACGCGTCACGTCCCCGTTCAGTGCCCCGCTAGTCCCGGGGGTCGGGGGGCGGGGGTTTCAATTGACTAGTGCATTATATGAAAGATTGATGCATACTAATATCAACTCTGAATACATTAGATAACTCTGTTAATATATCATAAGAGACCCCAAGAGTAGCCTGCGCAGCGGCACTTAGACGATTCACAAATCTTACTGAAAATTTTTTTACACGTACCGTAAATAACTTGTACGCATCGAAATCGAACATTGGGATTAATGGAAAGCAATCGAATTCACAAAATGTTTCGAGAAATTGGATTGCAATTGAACTTTCCATTGCGTTCGATTGCAAGCAAAACACCTTTTATTAATTTACATTTGTCACCTATAAACAAAAAATAACTAAAGTTAACTAAAAGGTCACTAAACGAATACTGTTTTCACTAAAAGAATACTGTTTTATTATCTGAATAATTTTAATTGACGTGTATTCGTATGGTACTCAAATACATTAATCAACCATTCGATTGTGCGGAAATCGAATGCAATAATGGAAATCACAATATTTTTGGCGTTCGATTGCAGAATGCAATCATATGATTGCGTTCGATAGTATTCGAATAATTCGAGTGCCTACGGCGAATATCGCGCGATATTCATTATGAGAACGATTATCATTTATGACGTGACCTTGATTTTAATACGAAGGCGATTCATTTGAAAACGGCAAATATATTATATCCAGCACTGATCTGGAATGAGTTGTGATGGTCATATGTTGATTTATGAAGATATTCTTTGAAACCGACAAGAGGTCAAGATATATTTAATATCACTGCATGACCGGGATCGGAATGGCGCTGGCATATCCATTTAAGAACGACAATTATATACACTTATCGTGCTGTGTTGATCTTAAATTACAAAGTCGATTTATTTGAAAACGACAAATATTATAACTGGAAAGAGTTTAGAATATTGTTGAAGTGAGTTATTTAGTGAGTTGTTATTTTCTGACTTGTGTTGGATGGTCGAGAACTTGGCCGCGATTGATTTACGAAGTCGATCAGTTCATTTGAAAACGACGAATAATATAACTGGAGACAGCGAGTAGAATATTGTTGAAGTGAGTTATTTATATAGTGAGTTGCTTTTCAAGTTCTAACTTGTGTTGGATGCTCACGAAGACTAGTCATTTGAAAACGACAAATAATATAACTGGAGACAGTTTAGAATGTTGTTGAAGTGAGTTATTTAGTTAGAATTACTTTTTCTGACTTGTGTTGGATGCTCACGAAGACGAGTCATTTGAAAACGACAAATAATATAACTGGAGACAGTTTAGAATGTTGTTGAAGTGAGTTATTTAGTGAGTTGCTTTTTCTGACTTGTGTTGGATGGTTACGAAGGCGATTCATTTGCGAGGGAGAGTGAAACGACGAAACGACAATGAGAAGCACGGACCGTAAATAGCATTTACGCATCGCACGATGCGTACGAATCGAGATCCCCCCTCCTGGCAGGCCAGCTACGGATCAATATTACCACAGGGTACCCATAAATTATGATCATTATTACCACAGGGTACCCATAAATTATAACCAACACAGGGTACCCATTCAAGGACAGAGTAATACACCATTCTGTATCTAATTAGTATGTACCATTTTTGCATAAAATTACCACTAATATACATATTAATGAGGTACGAAGCGAGTCGCACCGTAAACCATCATCTACGATGCGACTCGATTTGTGTGTATTGGACATGTATGATGTTAATGGCATACATACACTGGCTAGGGAGACATGACAATCAACTCAATCTCATTAAATAATGACATAAACAATTAGTTAAATAATGGTTTTGTGTTAAAAGCCAAACACTATGTATTAATTGGCATTGAACCCGTGAAATAGAAAATTGCTTGCTGAAGTGCAAATTAAAAAAAAACCAATGGAATTAGTGCAAACGTGTATTGAGTCTAATATCTATTTCACAGGTTAAATGACTTCACTCTATTGCTACTGTGTAATAGTTTTTATTTAGTGACTATTAGTCACTATCAAAGACAGGTAAAGTTGTAACAAGGTATTGTTTCGCTTTGTATTTGATGTTTCTGGTTGAGTGATACTGACTAAATAGTCACTAAATAAAAACTAAGTTAGTACCTATTTTATTTTCACACATACTTTTTTTGGATTCAAAAAATACAAAGACTTTATGAATGTACAAGCTTCAGCAAAACCCATTTTTATTGGTTACATTTACAAGTTACCATTTTCACTTCCATTATTTCTTAAAAAGCACTTAAGTCCACAGGTACATGCCCATATAGGTATCATTTCAGTTCTCCACAGTCTTCGATAACAACATTTTTAGATGTTTTTCCACGTTGGCTTCCAACCTTTTCAATTGACCTTACAATACCCATTCCTTCAACTATACTTCCAAAGACAACATGCTTGCCATCTAGCCATGGAGTCTTTTCAGTACAGATGAAAAACTGTGATCCATTGGTATTGGCACCAGCATTGGCCATTGATAGAATACCTAAAACACAACAAATCCATGCATGGTGGTGAAAACAAAATAAATTCAGATAACACAATTCTCAATTGTCACAATAACCACAATGCCTTCTGTTTTTGGTGGCTATTGTAAATTAAATCAAGCAAATTATCTATAAGTATACTTTTTAAGCATATATTTAAGGCTTTCACACGGTGAATTTTGCACATTGATAATCTTAAGACTAGCACATTAATATATAGACAAAACTTCCTAACTCTACCCGAAAAAAAAAACATTCTGCTCCAATCAAACAACAAGCCGTATACTCATAATATCTTGAAAATGCTACAAAAAATTCACTGGACTCGCAGCAACACAACTACAAAGAGAAAAGCAGTGCAAGCCAAGTTTCCTGCCTTAATCTAGGCACCCAGCCAGCTGAAGCAGTGTAAGGGGAAACAATGATGATGATGAATAATGTATACCTTCCCCAGTGTGTTTCAGCTGAAAGTTCTCATCAGGAAACCTTTCACCATAAATTGACTTTCCACCAGTACCATCTCCTCTTGTAAAATCACCTCCCTGAAGCAAGGACACATGAATAACAGGATGTTTTAGTCTCCCCAGCAGCCGTTGTCAGTCCCTACAGTAGGGGAATGGAACAAGACTAAAAATGGCTACGGGGGAGACTAAGTAATATGTTATGGTCTATGGGTTTAAGTTGCTGCCTGTCAATGTATGTGATGATAAAGGCATCATGATGATGGTAATGACAGGTGGCGATGCATGATTACAATGATGATCATAATGATTATTTATAATGATGGTGATAATGAAAAAGGACAATAATTGATAAATGTTTATGTTGATGAATATTAGTGATAATTATGTAGTATATAAAAAACGAGCAGCAGTGTTTTATCAAGGATAAAAACCCGAGCGAAGCGAGTGTTTTTGATCCTTGATAAAACACGTGCTGCGAGTTTTTTATATAGCTTAAAAAACTCCAACACTTATTCAAAACTAAATTATAAAAGTTTCTTGAAGAAAAGTCCAATTTGGAGACAAACTTTATTTGCAAGGTACACTGCACATTCTCATATCACACCATGCACCATTAAGCACCACATTTGGCATCCCATATTTGAGAAAGGTTGTGTATAATATAGTAGGAGCTTGATAGCATTGTTTCGGGTGATGCCTCTAGTAAAGGTCAATGATGAGAGATTAAAACTGAGACCTTTACAAGTGTCATAGGTACATAAAGACACACGTACCTTTATCATAAAGACACACGTACCTTTATCATAAAGACACATGTGTTTTTATATAATGTACCTGTGGCAGTGTTTTATGGGGTATAAAGGTCATGCATGTGACCAAATTGGAATGCCCCGATTGGACTAATAGCTCATGAATTATTAATGAGTTTTTTATGATTATATAAAATATTTTATTGTAAAGTTTGTTGATGCCAATTATCTTTCAATCATGTTAATGAAAATGTTTAACTCCATGAAAAGGGTACAACTAAAGAAACCCTGTCAATGCACAGGTAGCCCAAGCTTGGTTGTTGAGGTTTTTGAATACAACATTTTTTGAAAGAAATACTTTAATAAAACTTCCATTCTTTACATAGAGTGTATTTTTGTGTACGTCTTTTTTGATGTTTGTAACAAGTTTTTCAACTTACCCTCTCCTTAATTATAATATGAAAAACTTGTTACAAACATCAAAAAATACACAAAAATACACTCTATATAAGAAATGGAAGTTTTAATATTAAAGTATTTCTTTAAAAAAATAAATTTGTATTCAAAAACCTCAAAAACCAAGCTTGGGCTACCTGTGGTCAATGATTCATCCTCTAATTTGTTCAAATATATGATACAATATTTTTTGCCTGACTTGACTGTTTAAATATCAAGACGTTTCAACTGCTGTTACTACAGTTGTCATCAGTTGTAACTATAATTGAACCTGACTGAAAGTTTACCATTATTAAATTATGGTAAGTCATCCTCTTTTGTTTCTATATATTGTTGTGTAGTAATTTGTTTAACATGAATATCATTTGTGGTGAATTCTGTAGTTGCTCCCTCCAACCCAAAGTGTTGGAGGATTGGTTATGATCAATGACAATCAAAAGCAAATACCTGACACATGAAATTAGGAATGACACGATGAAACTTGGAGCCCTTGTAACCAAAACCTTTCTCTCCAGTGCACAAGGCTCGAAAGTTTTCTGTGCAACAACCCATAGAAATATAGTTAAAATGTAAATAATGACTGTAAAAATTCTGAATTAACCCATAATAATTGCTCAAAGCTCAATTAATGTTAACCAGATCCCAGAATAAAGAACTTGAAGTTTTCCAATGTTTAATGAGATATCACTCCTTAACTTTCCCCCTTACCCTGGTAGCAGAAGAATTGAAAGAACCACCGATAGTGTATTTGTGGAAGTCCTACTGCATCGTGTCAACGTTGATACAATGAATGAAGACTCATGCAACTGCTGTTATAATCTGAAATGTGTTTGTCATGTGAAATGGGTTTTTAAACAACACTTGACAAAGCTATCAAAATGAAACAGTATATTCTTGAATGTATTGATGTTTATGTAAACATTTTTTTAAATCATTTGCAATTATAACTGTAATAACAGCTATTGCCCTAAACCTAACCAAACAATAGCGGGCTAACCAAAATGCAGCACTAATTTGATCCACTAGTTAGTACAAATTAAGTTCATGGGCAGATGCAGAGACAAGAAGAGGGAAAGGGTAGTTATGAATATACAAAACAGATAACAAAAGTTACATAAATTAACCCCCCATTTGTATACACCTATTTCAATTAACGTTGTCCATGTGGAATGTTTGATCTGAGACCGATAGGAATTGTGGGAGCTCATTAAACAGCAAATACACTATTATAATCACGCTTGAATATAATTAATGTTTACTTCTGAAATACTGTTGTATCCATAATTCAGCACCATTCAAGTGTGATTAAGACAATGTATTTGGAATTTAATGAACTCCCACAATCCCTATCGGTCTCAGATCAACCATTCCAGATGGACAACGTTAATTGAAATAGGTGTATAGCTTATCAAATGTATAGATGATAGATGATGCATTTTATCAATATACAGAATATAATTATGTTCAAGGAACTGGTCACTATTTATGTGGAGAGGGATGGGAAAATGAAGTGTGTAAAGGCTGTTGTAGATTATCTATCACTATAATATTGAATAAAGGTGTTACTTGGTATTTTTATGTCATAGAGGGGGACCTTGTAGAAATTTTGGTAAATTGCTATAACATTTTTTCCCTCTCACCCTGCTCACTACAGGGACACTGACGGGTCCTTATTTATACATTGTACAATAAACATTGAAATTCAATATAATTCAAAGACTAACCTGCTGTTTTAGGGACAATATCATGCCTTAGCTGTTTAAAGAAGAAAATTTATCACAATAAAAAACATGAAAAGCAAAGAAGTCGAAAATTTATCACATGGCTACCGGCATTCTCAAAACAAAATCTTGTTCACGGTACAAAGTAAATAACCTTTTACCTCCATAACAATACGACCAGCTTTTGCAGTTCCAACAAGCATATCAAAGAATACTTTTGGTCGTGCCATTGTAGTATGTAGTACTTGTTTTCTTATAATTTTGCAGGATCCGATCAATATAGAAGATCTTTGCTACTACTTCTCTTTACCACAGGAAGCCCAAACATACCACGTGCTTCGATAACAAAGGAATCCCAAAAGTAGTCAAAAGTTACCTACTCATTTAAACATCCCCTGTCCCTATTTTTCAAAGCATTTTACTCCCACTTCCCCAAATGTCTTAACTGCAATTTTCGACTTTCTGGGAACTCAGACATTCCAACAGTTGGTTGTAAAATATGTCTTGCACTGTACATTGTCGATCAAGAATTTAAAAGGTGCCAACTAATTAGTTTTGATTGACGGCCGCTAAAATTGTACTTCACGACAAGCCGTTGAAATGTCTGAGCTCGCAGAAAGTCGAAAACCGCAGTAATATTTCTCCCTCCTCCCCACTTTTTCCAGCGATCTCCCAATCTATTTTTATCTATTTTTTTCTCCCTCCTCCCTTATCCGTTCCCTCCTGCTAGGGCATCCCCCTCACTACATTTTGCACTTGCAAGCTCAAGACACAACTCACAAGTGTCGCAGGAAGGAAAACTGGAGAACCTAGACAAATACCTTAATAAGAAAGAAAACAGTGCATTAAACATACATATACCAGACTCGTACCCAGTCGTTACTCTTCTTTTTTTCCGGGCGCATGCAAAGGGTCAAGGGAAGGAGGGAGAAAGATTCCGTCTTCCCTTGATGCACTGCGATCAGTAAAAAAGAGAGGGAGAAGCGACTTGGTACGAGTCTGTACATATACACCTATTTCAAAAACGTAGAATAGTGCATTGCAAGACCGAAATGCATTTTGGGTCAAGTAATATAGTTTAAAGTCAAATAAATAATAATTAGTTATTTTATTCTTAGTGCATTCCATTAAAAAAATATACGAGCTAGTTATGGGGAGTAAATATCACTGTATATGAATTTTTTTATTTGAAATTAATGAGACCCACAATGCCCTTTGGTCTCGGGAATGCACTATTCAGTATTCAACGTTTTTTGAAATAGCTGTACAAGTGAATTTGCTCTTTGTTGATACTTTGGTTTGTCAAGAGCGAAATGGGACCATCTTATGGAATCAGTTTAAAAGTCCTGGGTGGCCTAGTGGTGAGAGCGCTGGCCTTTCACCACCGTAAAAGTTTGATTCTCGCTTGAACAGAGTTTGTTTGAAGTGTTGTCCTCACTCATGCAACAAGGGTTTTTATCCAGGTTATCCAGTTCTCCTCCCCCACTAAAATCAACATGTGAGAAATGTTGTATGCTAAAATATTTAATGCATGGGTAGCGAGTGTGAGTGTCCAATACTTAAACATTAGCCACTGGCTAGGGAGATTTGGCAACGACTCTCCGTATCTCAATGTAAAACAATCATTTATTTCTCTATTATTTAGTCCATGCCTAAGCTGGGCTGAAAACGGACCAACAGCTTTGAGAGACAAGATGCTCTTGACCACCCATGTGAGTGTGTCAAATACTTAAACATTAGCCACTGGCGGGCTAGAAGGCCCGACTCTAGGTTTACCTTTTAGTCAATCTATGCATGTATCTGTCATGTCGCCTAGTCCCCATGATGCTTTGGGAACGAGCACAGGAAGCCCAAAGTAGAATTGTTTAGCCTCCTGTGTTGATTTTATGACTAGCCCGACTTAATGCTCATGGAGCGTCTAGTTTATTATTTAATCCATGCCCAAGCTGGGCTAGAATGTGACCACCAGCTATGAGAGACAAGATGCTCTTGACCAGTGACCTGTGCCACCACAGTCTATGCCTTGTACTAAGAGCAGCTGCAAGGGATCCTAGATTCACCTCACAGTCAAAAACATTTAAACCATTCAAGCCTTTTTGATAAAGTTATTTTCATAGTTTAATAAACCTTTCTACGATTACAATCATGTTGAAACTAACAGACAAATTACAAAACAAAAGTCTTACAGCAATTATTAAAGTATCAAAACATAAACACTTATATCTTTAAAAAATAGGCTTTCTTAACATTTAGCAAAAAGGCTTACAGATAAAAGAAGCTTTTTTAAATTACAGATATTAGATAACTTCTAATATTTTAGTGGTATATATTTATTTATTATAATGAAGTAACCATTACATGTAATGTGTTTTTAGTGATCATTTATTACGGGGGCAATGTTGTACAAATCTATTCTAAAAATCACTGTCAAGTTCAAGGCAAGCTGACAACTGCAAAAGTCTTGGAGAATCATGATATGAGAAGTATCTGTGCAGCAAGAGAGCATGTTAAATACCAAATCAAATTAATGGAAACTATTGTTAATCTCTTTAAACACATTTTCCAAAACGCCTTCAAATCAATAAGATCTACTGCCTTTAGAAAGCATTGCTGCTTTCAAACTTAGCAATCATTTTCAGAATAGATGCATTTTGATGACGGTGACTAAGGTTTATTTATGGAAAGTTTTCTTAAAGCTGTCCACAGTCTGCAATGATAACCTTTGAACTAGTAGTACCACTTCCACTACCAACTTTCTCGATTTTCTTGACAACTTCCATTCCCTCAACAACTTTGCCAAAGACAACATGCTTGTTATCTAGCCAGGTAGTTTTCTTGAGGCAGAGGAAGAACTGAGATCCATTGGTATTGGGACCAGCATTGGCCATTGAAAGATCACCTACAACATGGATATGATTAAGAGTCAAAGTGCTAAAGTAGTTCTTATTCTACAACCCCCACTCCCCATTTGGGCTGTTTCATTATGACATACAATATTAGAATCACATGTTAAATTTTGACAAGGACAAAATTGGGAAACTGTATAACTCTTGTGGAAAGGGTGAGAACAACATATCAAATAAACTCAACTTACATATAAAAATATTCAAGGCTTGGACTTGAGAAACATGACTACTCGACCACAGTCCTATGTAGACTAGGTAAACGTACATAACACTAAATAGTGCAATCTCCATTGTTTCTATTATACTTTACCTGGACCTGTGTGCTTCAGCTGAAAGTTCTCATCAGGAAACTTTTCACCATAAATGGACTTTCCTCCGGTACCATTGTGCCTGGTAAAGTCACCTCCCTGAAAGTAGGAATAGACAAAAGAAATGAAGAAAAGCTCACAAAATTATGCACCATCAAAATCAAAATATGGTTCTCATAATATATGGTACTTTTGCCTTGGACTGACTCAGGCCTCTAATACAATGAATCTAAATATGGTAGTCAATTTTAAAAACCATTGTTCTAGAATTTAAAAGGTTTAAATTCTTTTTTTTTAAGTTTTCCTTAATATCTTTTCGCTCCATGAAGATAGACACGATTAAAAGGCAGTGTCATATGCCTTCAATAAATATCTAAAAATTTGCAAATTTCAGCTTGATTGAGAAAGGCCAAGTGCTCCCGTTTTCAAAAAAACGTTTTGTTGCCTTAAGGTGGCTCGATGTAGTTTTGAATGGCGCACACATCCCTTTTTGAATTCGCAATTACATGATCTTACGTTCGCCCCATGAATGTGAAATTACACCAAATGACAGTCTTGGATGAAAGTTTTGAACGATGTTTTAATTATGCTAATGAAAGTTTCCATAGCAACGATAAACAACTTTTTTGTAAAATGGTTTTTCTTAAATATCTTTTGAATTTGAGCTGATTGCGAAAAACCAATAAATGTGCTATAAACTACCCCGTTTAGCTCATCAATTGGGAAAGTTAGAAGAAAAGTTATCTGTTCGATAATGAATAAATCACGAAAACATTTAAATGTGTATTTTGTTCGCGTGTAAATATAAGCGGTCAAAACATTTCATAAGATGCAGAAATTATCATCTTAATACTGCAGAATGTTTCCTTGGACTTTCATTTAAACTCCCTGTGAACAGCTCTGGTTAATATGTAGGCAATGCAGAGATCGAGCTTTTTATTAAAATGACGTTTTGCTTGACGTTTTCACTCTTTCATAACTACGATCACAATTACCTAAAACTCACAAAAGAACAAACGAAAATAAGTGATATCTTTGCAGTACAATTTTAGATATATAGTCAATAATATTGCAAAATTGTAGCCAAATCCATATGAAAGAACGCTTTTAAAAGTAGCGCCGAAGTTGAAGTACGAAAGTAGCGCCCACCGAGTGAAAATTTACTGCATCGAGCGTGACATCGTGTGTTTATTTCAGTGGCTAATTAACATACAGCGTACAGTGTCAAATTCCTCTAAGCACGCTTAGTCTAATTATAATTTTTTGTAAATAGTAATTATTTAAATTTTCTTATTCTCATCGCGCATTCCTGCTTGAATACAACATGGGTCGTACTCTTCGTGATGTATTCACTAAGGCTTGAAATATAATTCAAATTCCACTAAACTATAAAATCTAGCATTCAATACACGCCCGATTTATTATTGTACTTTATGTGAAACTTGTACACTTGGTCTTCCTGTGGACTAAGCGTGCATAGAGGAATTTAAGACTGTTCGCTGCATGTTAATCAGCCACTGAAATAAACACACAATGTCACGCTCGATGCAGTAAGTTTTCACTCGGCGGGCGCTACTTTCGTACTTCAACTTCGGCGCTACTTTTAAAAACGTTCTTTCATATGGATTTGGCTACAATTTTGCAATATTATTGACTATATATCTAAAATTGTACTGCGAAGATATCACTCATTTTCGTTTGTTCTTTTGTGACTTATAGGTAATTGTGATCGTAGTTATGCAAGAGTGAAAACGTCAAGCAAAACGTCATTTTAATAAAAAGCTTGATCTCTGCATTGCCTACATACTAACCAGAGCTGTCCACAGGGAGTTTAAATGAAAGTCCAAGGAAACATTCTACAGTATTAAGATGATAATTTGTGCATCTTATGAAATGTTTTGACCGCTTATATTTACACGCGAACAAAATACACATTTAAATGTTTTCGTGATTTATTCGTTATCAAACAGATAACTTTTCTTCTAACTTTCCCAATTGATGTGCTAAATGTAGCAGTTTACAGCACATTTATTGTTTTTTCGCTATCAGCTCAAATTCAAAAGATATTTAAGAAAAACCATTTTACAAAAAAGTTGTTTATCGTTGCTATGGACACTTTGATTAACATAATTAAAACATCATTCGAAACTTTCATCCAAGACTGTCATTTGGTAAAAAATTCACATTCATGGGGCGAAGGTAAGATCATGTAATTGCGAATTCAAAAAGGGATGTGTGCGCCATTCAAAACTACCTCGAGCCACCTTAAGTCACATAAACCAACAAAATGAAAAAACAATTTCACAATTGTTTACAATCTGGAACTACAGATCTTCCATAAACGAATGATTACGATGTCGAAAACCCACTGTTTTAGAAAAGAAACAAAAAAATCGTAATTTAATAGGCTTGAGATGGTTCAACTGTGCTTTACAAATGTATTATATAAAAGTTTTAGAAACATTAACTTGATTTTTGTATAATTGGACTTTATGAATATTTTATGTTTAATTTATTAATATGTATATATATATAGACAACATGATAAAAGTAATGTATAGATATAAAATTATAAAATTTATAAAAATGTAAAATATTTTGGTTTCAGAATAAAACGACTAATAGAATGCTTGCTTAAAAAGCCAGGTTTTAACCTCAAATTTGAACTGTGAGAGTGAAATAGATGATCTTATGTTCTGTGGGAGACTGTTCCATAGTTCAGGGGCTGCAGTGGAGAAGGCTCTTCTGCCATAGTGATTTAGTTGATTTTTACATACATTTGCGCATGCTCAATAGAATATCTAGGTCCATGCAGAGCTGGTTTTTGAAATAAATCTCTGTCAAGCAGGATTTGCATTACCTGGCACATGAAGTCATTGATAACACGATGGAAGATGGAGCCCTTGTAACCAAAACCTTTCTCTCCAGTGCACAAGGCTCGGAAATTCTCTACAAAAACACAAGATAATTAATTTACCAATCAAGGTGCAAAATCACATATTGATATTTTCATAATAATAATAACAATAATAATAGCTTTTATTTAAACAAGATTATGATTCCAGCTTGACTGATGTGGTCATAATACTATTTATAATATAATAAGAAAGTTCTGCATAAATCTATATAAACACACAACAAAAAGTTGTAAACGATAACACTAGTGTTGTATATCCTGATTTGCATAAGTTTTAACTTGTAATTTCAAGGGGAAAATTTATTTTAATCTTGAAAATTTTGGTTAAATATGAAAGAGCTAACCTAGACATTTTAAGTCGTTTACAACATTCGCGTCCGTGTTGTATCGCTATACAATTGTGCGCCTTCGGTTGTGATTGTATCTGCCGATACAACACAGCCACTCATGTTGTAAACATTACATAAACATCCTAAATGTCACGTCTTATTAAGTATTCATATATATGAGAATCAAAGTCTGATTTAGTTATGATCCTCATGATTCTCTCGTGAAGAATTTTAAGCCTCTACAAGTGAGTTTCAGTATTGCCATAGTACAAATATAGTTACATGAGAATAATATTGTCGTCTCTCCGTGGACTTTGTGAACCACGTCCAGAATTATTGTAAATAAGTAAAGAAATATATACACCTACTTGCAGTAAGGTTGTCATACAAAATAGAACATTTGTCACTAAGAAAATAGAACGTTTGTGATTAATTAGTGTGAAAGGAATTAATTAAAAGACAAAAGAGAGAGTTCAGCTTGAGTGATCTTCTTTTGTCTTTTAATCAATTCCTATCGTACTAAATCACAAATGTTCTATTTAAAGGCCCGATAATGACCATTATGCTTTGCGCGCCCCAACCGCCTGGCGGCCATTTTACACATATGAAAATTCAAAGTTTACTGTAATCAATATTATATCCGTTTCCATCGGCCAATTCGCATAATTTAAAGACGTTCTTAGGCTGTCGTATTATTGCTAAGACATCGAAGAATAATTTTCAGCAGTCATTTTATCGATTTTACCAGTATTTATGCGAGAAAATCTACACAATTCTGGACAGTGTGAATCCATAAGATCACAATATGGCGAATGCTTCGCAAGGGAGACCGCGTCTTTCGGGCTCTGCCAAGCTAGTGAGACTAAGATCCAATTGAAGATCATCGTTTATGATTTGTGGAATCAGAGAAAGTCATCTCTTGGCTTCGAGAGTAAAACCAACAGTGAGTTTGCGGAGTACCTTGAGTTTCTGTGATGATTTGTCTTATAATTGAAAACATTCGCAGAAAGGACTGAAGATCGTTGATGACTAATCAATCAAGATGTCTAGAAAGACAGGTTGTGCCTTCTTCGAGTGCACATTCAGTCAGATTAGACTTCATTTATCGGTATTTCAACATCGGAAAGGAAGAAAAAGTTCACATGGGTATGTTATCTTCTCAATAAAGCTTTATAACTGTTCACTGTCACAGTATTTTTTAGCAAAATGTCTCATATTTACTGTTTTGTAGACACCCGTAGACTGCCGGTGACAAATCACATATTATACTTTGTGTCCAAAAGTCGACTATAGCAATAGATAGATCAACAGTTCAAATGGAAATTGATTGATTTCTGTAAAATAATCGATTGCCGAACACGGAGTATTTAGAATTTTGTCAGTTTGAACTGTTGAAAATATAATTGTAATTTTGTTGAAATGAATAATCACCTAACATTATGATATTCATCAATAAGAGCTTTTTAGAGCTTTTACTGTTAAAACAAGCTTATTGAAATCCCATATTTCATTTGTAATCTAAAACATTACAATGAATTTATAAAATTTACTAGTAAAGTATAACTATTTGACCGGACAACAGCGTTATTTGACCTCGTAACAAACTAACATCCGACCGCCGCTCTCGAATAAACTTGGCATTATTGGTCACAAAATACGAGATATCGATGGTTTAATTTCAAATGTTTTCAATAACTTTTAAAATACAGCTATATAGATATAAGAAACTACTTTTTTATACGATAACTCAATATTAAACATATCTTGTTCTCGTGCAAAGCAAAACAATAACAAAGGCGCGCAAAGCGTAATGGTCATTTAAATTCTTTATAACAAATATATATTTTTGTATGACAACCTTACTGCAAGTAGGTGTAAATATAAAAATAAATAAATAACTAATAATGGCTTGAAAAGAGAAGCCTGAGAATTAAAGAAAAAAAACTTGATTTTGAGATTAGAAATTTTCATTCTCGTACCCAGACCCTTCTCAGCTTTCTAAGATCAAAAGCTCTGATAAGAGACATCTCAAGCGCCAATATGATCACAATCAGCGATAATTATACACAACTACTATGCAACGCTTTTGTTTTAATGCTTCTAGAGGTAACTATCCACTAGAAATTTACCTATTGTGATGTACGTTTTTTTGCCTGGTGAGTAATTAGCAGCAGACAAAATAGCCGTTGGAATGTCTGAGTCCTCAGAAAGCCTAAAATAGCAGATAACAAACTCTACAATTTATTTACTTGTTCAAACATTTATTATAACTATAACCATAAACACAATTCATTTTTTTAGTTTGGTTAACAAATTTGCCATTTAGTTACCGGAAATTAGAAAATATTGAACATGCGCATATCTGACCACCCAGTTGTCTCTTACCAGAGCCTTTGATCTTGCATTAGAAAGCTGAGAAGGGTCTGGGTACGAGAATGATGAAGTTTATGTGTTGTTTTTAATTTAAATTTTCATCAAGAAAGACACCAAGCAATTTGATACTCTGTTCATGGGCGCTAGAGTATCGTTCACATTCTCTGTGTATTTATATTATAGGAGAAAACAAAAAAAATTATACCCATGACACACAACTTCAGATGCACAACGCACGACCTTAGACCCACGACACGCAACGAAAAACCAAACACATCAAATACAGTAAACATCCGCAAAAAAGAACAGGTGATTTTGGGGTTCAGGCTGATATGTTTCTTATATATCGGGTACTTAGTGAGAATTCAGGCTTAAGATGTTCTTAAAATTGTTTCTGGAAATGAGGTACAATGATCAAGATCACCGAGAGGTTTAAATAATACAGGCTGTACTTCATGCCATACAGTTCAGTATGGCCCCCTCAGGAAATTGAAAAGAAAAATTAGTCTATTTTAAACAAAATAAAGTCAAATTTACTCTAGCAATCCCTTCTGCAAAATACTGTGTGTTTGTAATGGTCCAGCAAAAAAAAAAAGATTAGCCCCACTGTTTTCTAATTTTTGATACTTAATTATTTGATAAATAATTATTTTACATAAGAACATCTTTCATTTTTTAGGCTGAATTGGCTCTTCTATACATGGTGCTTCATTGACCAAATTTCACCTGGAAGGTTCTTATCCACTTGTTCTTTTATGCGGGTGTTTACTGTATCTAAGGAGGGCTTTTATTTATAAGTGTATGGGGGGTGTCGGCAAAATCACCTGTTATCTTTTCCAAATATTACCCCACCCCCCCCTTCCTAGTTGGGAAAAATAACATAACCCCACTATATTTCATCTAGTTTTTACTAAACCCCTATAAAACTGCATAAAATTAGTAACAACCCCCCTATATAGCTTCTGAAAATAACATGAACACCCCCTCAATATTGCCGACCCCCTCCCGACCCCCATGCACTAATAAATGAAAGCCCCCTAATCCCTATTAATCTAGATACGAATGCATGAGCCGGTTTGACTGTTATAAATTGCTGTGTTCTTGGTTTATAGTAAGCCATTTATAAAATTGTTACAGATCTACTATCGTTAAAAAAATTTAGCATTCCTCTACAAAAAAAATGTTTAACAGCAAAAAGTTAAGCAGCTGAAATTCCTTTTTTCAAAAATCTTCAGTCAATTTGAATGTAATATTCCTACTCATTCATATCCGAATCAAAATAATTAATAATATCAAACGAGCGATTTACTTTGAAAGAATAGAACATTTAACAATGCTTAAAATGTCCAAAAATATCATAGCAGAGATAACATATGAAGGAACAATATCACACATCCAATTTTAACTTTGAAAAAATAGTTTTAATTTGCTTTTACACACTAACCTGCAGTTTTAGGCACCACATCAGATCTCAACTAGAAAAAAAGTTTTAAGAAACAATTTTAATGATAAAGAAAAGCTATCGACCGAGTACTGTCTAGATCTTTCGATCGAAGAGGTTTTGAAATTGACTTTTTGGCAAAAGAAATGAGTTTACCTCCATCACAATGCGCCCTGTCGATTGTCCACCGATAGTTATGTCGAAAAAACACCTTGGAAGAGCCATTTTTGTATGAAAATTTGAGAATTTAGCGAGTTAAAAGTAACCTTCCTCTCTCTTTCTGCACAAACGAGAAAGAATGCAACCGGCACGTGGTCTTTGACAAGAGCCCCGTCACAGGTGGAACTCCCCAGAGATTATTATACAACTCCAAGTGCTATTGGTTGATCATTGTTAAAGCTATCCAATCAGCGTTGCCGTTATATCTCGAGTAGAAAAAAGTTTTAAAATTTACATGATGAAAGCCCCGTGAGAGTGGGGGCTGAATCAAAGGTTAATTTAAAGTATCGGGAATGTTCATGGAAAAATCATTTTATCTTTTAGGGACCGGCCAAATTTACAGGGGGGGGGGGGGGGGGGGAGTGTGTGGAAATTAGAAATGTTATGCTCAATTTTTTTTGGTCCCCCCTTTATAGCGAGCTCCAAATTTAGTGCCCCCCCTCCCAATAGAAAAAAGATTTCAAGAATAATAAATGGAGCAAAATGTTACATATTATATCAAGTATTTATGAAAATTATGCAAAAAATTTTTTTTGGGGCCTACACAATTTTTTTTGGCCCCCCCTTTTTTAGTGCACAAAAATTTTTGCCCCCCCCCCTTATTTCCACAGGAAGCCCAGAAAAAGGAAAAAAAAAGGAGCAGATATAAGCCTGTGGCGGAGGCTACCACAGCCTCAGTTGCAAGCTTTTTTCGTTGTATCTTTTTTGTGCTATCTCTTAATCAACACCAATGATAAGCTTGGGCTACCTGTGTAGTCAACAAAATAAGAAATTTATTTTACTTAAATAGTTATAGTTCTATTACCCGGGGGGTGTACTCCCTTTGTCGAAGTGGAAGGGGTGATTGGCGTACCTTTTAGGGTAAAAAATATTTCATGTACGTTTCTTTTAGGGTACTGGCTCATAAATAAGTTACGCAACATGATTCCGTACCTGTAAGGGTCATTTTTACTCTGCTTTGTTGCTAAAAGTAAGCTTGGCTGGCAAGAACATCGCACAGCCGTACCTTTTAGGGGTTGAAATCAACAAGGCTTTAACAGTTATTTTTGTCTGTGCATACCTTTTAGGGGTCGTTTCCAAACCCTCCGCCGATCACCCCTACCACTTGGACAAAGGGAGAACTCCCCCCCCCCCCCCCCCCCCCCCCCCCCCAGGTTCTATTATCTTCACACTATTTAAGTTTTGCACACTTTGTGTTCTTTTTTGCACACTGTTTTATAAAATAACTATATTGTAATCATGCCAATCTCGAACCCCGAGCCTTCGTTCCTCTTGGCCAGCCGAGTAACGTAAGACTCTGGGGGACCGGAATTCTATGCTTATGCTGATTGGCCCTTGAAAATACAATGGTCAGACCGGAAACAGACGAAGTAAAAGCTCTGATTGGTCCATCATGTAAACAAATGTACATTCAAAATGTAAATTTTACGACGTCAACGGTGATAGAATATTAAATATCGTCGTTTATGGAATATATACGAGTCGCGAAGCGAAGAGATGTTGTATCGCCGCTAAGCGATGATTATCGAGTCGCGAAGCAAATTAGAATACACACAAAATACTCCTTTAAACTATTCTAAACCTTGACAATCCTCAGACCTTTGGCATCCAGTTATTTACTAAAGGTCAATCGTACCACGAAAGCAAACTAATAACCGTTGGAAAACTATAAATAAATCGACGGTTAAAGCGATCTGAATTGAAGGAGATTTAGACGCGTTTTTATATCATTATATCAATCCTGATGGCCGTTAAAAAACCTTCCTAAACTTTAAATGTTTCATTAGTGAGGAAAATGTTTATATTTTGGCTTAGAAAATATTTAAAAATGCTACTAGGTCAATAATATTTTGAATGTCATTAACGTACTAAGTAACACAGGATGCCCAAACCCACAGATCATTATAATATTAACTAAGCATGCGCATTCCAAACCATTCTCGTACCCAGGCTAACTCGGTCGTTCATCTCTCCCGTCATTACCTCTGGTAACAACGGATTTGAGACCCTCTCAGCCCGATGCTGATTGGCCAGTAAAATCGCGCATGCGCGAGTTTCGACGTACATTGACCCTAGGGTTCTCGTTCGTGATTGGTGGAATTTCTACGATGCTCGGAGCTTTTTGAAATGTGTTTTCTGCGCATAAAGTAAAGTACCCAAAGCTGACTCATTTTGTAACGGGCTCAGGAAGAATTCAAAATGGCGGGTAAACGGAGTAGATATGAAAACATCCAAAAAACGTTAGGAAATTGTGTTCTTACTCCACCTTGAACTGCTATAACTTATTTTATGCATATTTAGGACTATGAGGAATGTATGAAGGTATGTTTTGGTTTTCGTGAAGCGCATTTTGAGACGATTACAGGCATTGTTTGTTATCGATAAATTCAGTACCGGAATTGAATTGCTGTATTAAAGCTTTCTTCTCGAATTCTGTACTTCTTTCCTGCTGTTGAGGCAAGTAAAACTTTACTGACGTTGAAATTTTAATGAAGTGTATCTGATCTGTTGTTTGAAGCAAGGAATCTCAATATATTATTGAAACTAAGGTTTATAACTTATTGTAAATCATTCCCACATTTATATCATGAATATATGATTGTAAAACATTCATATAGCCTTATCAGTAATAAAAATGATTTCAATGCATTCTGTAGTGGATATTATGATCTTTTACACTGTAATTTTAACTCTATTATAAAGCTATTATATTTGCCTTGGCTTTTCAAAATAATGTAATTATTATTAAATGTGAGGTGTTTATAATTTCACAGGCTATAATGTACATGATGAACAAGGGGTCAATTAGTATTTTTGTATTGGTGTGTTAGATTTTAAAAAGAAAAATTTAGCCAATTTACTGATATAAAATTACAATTCCAAATGCTATTATTGCAACCAGTGAACAGTCACTTCATATTTATAGTAGATACATGTAGTACTTATTTATATATTTTGTCATTGATATATTGATTTATATTATTCTTGATATAAACAGAGTTAACTCTATTAACTCTGATATAAAACATAACTATGCAGAAACACCATTTTAGATATGCCAACATGTTGTGATAATAATAACAATGGCAATCAGATAACTACTAATAGTTGAAGTGGTCTTATTTCAGTTGTAATATCATTGTAAATGTGTATACCAGTAGTTTCCTTTTTTGGTACAAATCTTTATATATAGGTTTATATTCTTTTTGTTCTATACTCAATAGAGTGCAAATAGTATATTCATGAAATACAAATTACTAAATACTAATAAATACTGCCAGAAGTTCCATAAAATATTCAAATATCTCACAGACATACTATATGCACTTAACTTTATATTTCACAGTCAAAATATCTTTTTAGGTAAGCATATCACATCAGAATATACATGAAATGGAGCTCTAATGGAGTTTTCAAATAAAATAATAGGATGAAAGGAACGCAGTAAAAGTCTATTCGACGTCTCATTTCCATTCCTCATTTCATGTGTATTTAACTAAACTATTATCACAAACCCACAGCATCTTTCTAATTAGCAGTACTGTTGATATATTTGCTGTGTTGAATAAAATTATTGCACTCTAGTGATGATATCAATAAGGGTAAAATATTACATCATGTTCCATGACATCTTGTTTTTACAGTACAGTTACAAAGTTGGGTTTTAATCTGAACTGAATATTTGAGTTCTTAATTGCACTGGCTTCATGCAGCCACAATAGAATGTGAAGTAATAGTTTGTATAATTTTAGTAGTACCAAACCAATAAGGAATGCGCATTTCAAAAAACAATAAGAATACCACAGGTGTTTTCCCTCTTCTTTTTACCTACTGATCAAGGTCTAAGTCTGAGAATTACAAACTTGACATTTAATTATAATCATAATAACAATAAAGCACTTTATTTTAATAGGATAACTAGAATTACAGATGTTATTTTCATCTAGTCCCTAAATGATAATAATTAAATAGCATACATACATACATAACTATGCTGGTACTTGGATAGGCAAAACTGATTAGATGGCAGATAATGAGATTGTTCAATTGCTTGAAATAACAATAAATATTTAGATTATATCATTGTTTTGCAAAAATAACAATTTTAATTAAAAGGACATAACTAGGTACTACTAGCTGACAACAGGTTACAGTTGGGTATTCACACAAACACATAGTATTATATATGAGAGGAACATAATGAAGATTGCAAATTTCTTTTATACTACTATCACAATCAACTGTCACAGTACAAACCTCATTAATTCTATACTTGACAATTGAACCCTATTTTATAGACCATAAACTTAGACTTATTAATATATATATATTTTTAATTTATAGGGGAAGTTTATTAATAGGGACGAAAGTCCTGTAGCTTCTACCTGTCACAAAATTAGTTTTAGAAATTTTATCATTAACTTCTCGTTTCATTTTATTCATTTAGTGTACAAACATTATACCCATGAAACAAGTAGTAATAATTAGTACTAAGTAGTGCTAATTAAACAATTGAAAACAATAGAATTAGCATAAAATATCACTATTTAGTACTATTTATTTTTCACACTTTTAATGTTTGTACTCTATTGTGACAAATAAATAAATAAAAAAAATAGAAAACAAAATTTAAGTTATTGACAATTGGTCTGATTGCAATAATTATCATGAATATTTCGATAAAATATGATTTTTATGATGCAGAAATGATATTTTGAACAGTGTTTATATCCCTAAAATAGACTTAAATCATCTAAAACAGGTCAATATGAGAAAAGTGAGATGACAAATGAATTGCAGAATTGATTTTTGATATCTAACCAGAATAAAATTTACTTGATATACAACTGAAATAAGACCACTTCAACTATTGTAAGTGTAGTTAATATCTGATTGCCATTGTTATTATTATCACAACATGTTGGCATATCTACAAATAGTGTTTCTGCATAGTTATGTTTTATATCAGAGTTAATAGAGTTAACTCTGTTTATATCAAGAATAATACAAATCAATATATCAATGACAAAATATATAAATAAGTACTACATGTATCTACTATAAATATGAAGTGACTGTTCACTGGTTGCAATAATAGCATTTGGAATTGTAATTTTATATCAGTAAATTGGCTAAATTTTTCTTTTTAAAATCTAACACACCAATACAAAAATACTAATTGACCCCTTGTTCATCATGTACATTATAGCCTGTGAAATTATAAACACCTCACATTTAATAATAATTACATTATTTTGAAAAGCCAAGGCAAATATAATAGCTTTATAATAGAGTTAAAATTACAGTGTAAAAGATCATAATATCCACTACAGAATGCATTGAAATCATTTTTATTACTGATAAGGCTATATGAATGTTTTACAATCATATATTCATGATATAAATGTGGGAATGATTTACAATAAGTTATAAACCTTAGTTTCAATAATATATTGAGATTCCTTGCTTCAAACAACAGATCAGATACACTTCATTAAAATTTCAACGTCAGTAAAGTTTTACTTGCCTCAACAGCAGGAAAGAAGTACAGAATTCGAGAAGAAAGCTTTAATACAGCAATTCAATTCCGGTACTGAATTTATCGATAACAAACAATGCCTGTAATCGTCTCAAAATGCGCTTCACGAAAACCAAAACATACCTTCATACATTCCTCATAGTCCTAAATATGCATAAAATAAGTTATAGCAGTTCAAGGTGGAGTAAGAACACAATTTCCTAACGTTTTTTGGATGTTTTCATATCTACTCCGTTTACCCGCCATTTTGAATTCTTCCTGAGCCCGTTACAAAATGAGTCAGCTTTGGGTACTTTACTTTATGCGCAGAAAACACATTTCAAAAAGCTCCGAGCATCGTAGAAATTCCACCAATCACGAACGAGAACCCTAGGGTCAATGTACGTCGAAACTCGCGCATGCGCGATTTTACTGGCCAATCAGCATCGGGCTGAGAGGGTCTCAAATCCGTTGTTACCAGAGGTAATGACGGGAGAGATGAACGACCGAGTTAGCCTGGGTACGAGAATGATTCCAAACCGGAACTCCAAAATTGGAGCTGAAAATTCCGTTCCCCCAGAGTCTAATGTCGGGCGCCATAAGACCGCTGACAAAAAGCCAGACGTGACTCTGGGCTCGAGATTGTAATCATGCATTCTAATTGGTCGAGGCACTGCTTTATTAGAGCACACAAATTTGCATGTTGATCAATTTGTATTTTAGAAGAAAAAATAGAAAACTTGCTTTCTGTGGTGTATGCAGTTAGAAATCACTTGGGGATTGTCAGAAGAAGTTTAAAGAAGCACTCCACTTCACGTCATCAGAGTTAATATAATGAGATGGCTATCTTTTTGTTCACTTTTTCCAACAGTGACCGTGCACAAAGCAAACAAAATTTTACATAATTAGACAATCAGCCAATGACAGGCTTCGTACAGAATCCTCAGAGAAAATTTCCAAAACTTTTTCAAAGCCCATTACTCAAAATTCCCAAACCACACATAACAAGCGAAAAGTGCCAACGGGCATTGATTGCAGCAGGCAAAAAAATCATCAGCCGTTTTTTTAATTACAACGAAAACAGTTCTTTGCAAGGTAGGAGCTGGGCAACCGACAAAAACTTCCTAACTTTTCCATAGCCCAGCAGGTGAAAAAGGAACTTTCCAAAACTTTCCAGGTCCTGGAAAAATGCATTACCAAATTTCCAAAACCCGTACGAACCCTGCAATGAATACATTGTGGCCAGGTCAGTCAAGCATATTAAGCACTATATACAATATTCTTGTCCGATCTGTATGGGATATACAGTGGCCAGTCGAAGGCGAGCCACTGTATATCTCATACAGATCGAACAAGAATATTGTAAAGTACTTACGAAACTTCAACATAAGTTCTTTAATATTTTACTAAAATTATCAAGAAAAAAGTAAATCTGGCCGAGAAAATTCAAGTTAAAATTTATGCAAATCAGGACGAATCTGTATGGGATTCGATATACAACCTTCGTCACAGACGTGAATTCTTGTCAATTTCTCATTAATTATTCATGAATTTTATAAATGAATATAAAACAAAAGATTGTGCAGTCACAACCATACTCAACATCCATGTTTGCTTCTTTGTCAGCCTCTTTGAAGTTTGCCGGGTTTCATAACCAGTCCCCTATAATAACTCCGACGTCATGCTTCTGACAAGCCTGCAATCTTTATAACTGCACACAGCACAATTTAAATTTTTTATTTCTTTATTAGATTGAAGTCATTTAACCTGTGAAATAAATATTAGACTAACACTCTTTAGTAGACCCTAGTTCCATTGTTTTCTTTTGAGTCTATTTGACTATTACACTTTAGCAAGCAATTTCTATTTCACAGGTTAAATGCCTTCACTCAATACTCTAAATATTTAATATAGTAAGTCAGTGACAACAAAATAGAAACTTAAGTAATTTATTGTAATAATATTTTACTGAGTTCTTGACATGATGCCATCAACTATAAAGTACATTGTGCATAAAGCACAACTTTCATGCATCCCTAGGTTGACAGTTAACCAAATTTATTTCTTTTCTAACACTATACAAGCACAACAAATATCACAGAAACAGTTACAGCTGCCCACAGTCCGCAATGAGCACTTCCTTGGATGTTTTTCCCGATTCACTTCCAACAGCCTCCATTTTCTTTACAATGTCCATTCCTTCAACTACTTTTCCAAAAACAACATGCTTGCCATCTAGCCAATCAGTTTCTACTGTGCAGAGAAAGAACTGTGATCCATTGGTACCGGGACCAGCATTGGCCATTGATAGAATACCTAAAACACAACAAATCCATGCATGGTGATGAAAACAAAATAAATTCAGATAACACAATTCTCAATTCTCACAATAACCACAATGCCTTCTGTTTTGGGTAGCTATTGTAATTTAAATCAATCAATCAATGATCCAACTCAGAAACAACTATATCACCGCAAGAAGTTTGACCGATGTGAAGTATGATAAACGTTTTGTAGTTCGAGTTGTTCAATGAACAATAAACAATTTCTAAAATATTTCTGGGTGCCCACGGTTTTTTGATTCATACTGTAAAGTTAGCAAAACTAGTTCATTCTTAAACTTTCTTTACAACAACCATGTAAAATAGTAACTATTTTATAATTGTAAAGATATTTGACTTCTTATTTAAACATTGAACATTATTTAAACACTGTTCACTACACAGACATTACACATATAGATTTGTGTTTGTGTGCTTGAATTGGATTCCCCTTCTAGTTAGAATGTCTGTTGATGCTTTCTTGCATTTAAATGAGAAGTGGAATCCCATCTATAACAGTGCGACAAAAATATGAATAGAGTACAAACATTAAAAGCGTGAAACATAAATAGTACTAAATAGTGATATTTTATGCTAATTCTATTGTTTTCGATTGTTTAATTAGCACTATTTAGTACTACTTGTTTCACGGGTATAATATTTGAACTCTATCAAATTTGGTTAAATATTGCATATTTAAATTCTATTTTATAGCTGGTACATCAGAGAAAAACAGATATCCTTACCTTCACCAGTGTGTCTCAGCTTAAAGTTCTCATCAGCAAATTTTTCACCATAGATTGACTTTCCTCCGGTACCATCTCCTTTTGTAAAATCACCTCCCTGAAAGTAGGAATAGACGAAAGGAATGACAAAATTATAAACCATCAAAATATGGTGACTAATTTGGTATCTATTATAGATTTACACTATAGCTTTTTAAAAAAATAATAATTTTAACACTTCTCATGTGGAATCACCCATTAGCACATGCTCAATAGAATATCTAGCAGGTCCATGCAGAGCATATTTTTGAAAGAAATCTCTGCCAAGCAGGATTTGCATTACCTGGCACATGAAGTCAGTGATAACACGATGAAACTTGGAGCCCTTGTAACCAAAACCTTTCTCTCCAGTGCACAAAGCCCTGAAATTCTCTACAAAAGACAGATTAATTAGATAGATTAAGTATGTACACTGGTACGTAGTAATTATACACCTATCAATGTCTTGCCCCAACAGGGGGAGTGCGGTCAAGGTCGGGCTATTGAACATAAACTTTGCCCGTACCTAGCTAGGGCTGCTCTATGTTTTTTGACAATTTGATCACAAAGTTCTGCGTCCACAACAGTAAATATATGAGTAAGTATATGAATTTGACGTCCCCAGGATAGGGACTATTGACAAAAAGATATGAAAAATGTCAATAGCCCCTTGGTATGCCCCCCCCCCTTATATATCTTATATATCTTATGTGATCAAGGTTTCTTATGCAAAGTTTCAAAAAAATGGCATCACAACTTTAAATGTCCCGCAAATGTCTTTAAATAAAAATGGAAACTGGCAAGTAAACTAGCAAAGGTTGTGTTGGTGTTTGATATGTAAACAATAGACAATAGAAAGCAATTTGTAACACAGTAACAAATGTTAACTTAACATACGTTACAAGCCTTAGCCCTACTTTTACTCTAACTAAAGGCTAAAGCTTGAAATGTCAATAAAGTTAAGTTAACATTTTTAAGTGTTACAAACTTTATTCTTTTGTCTATCATAGGTAGATAATAAATCTATCTCTTCATGGATCTATACCTGCCACAAGTTACAGTCAACGCACTCCAAGCGTGAACACACATCTTCGATTAATCGACAAATATACAAATATTCGGTTTTTCTTTCAAATAATCGGACGTGTCTAGCATGCTATTTTTGAATAACCAAACATTCTTTACAATTAGTTGAATGTCTCATATAGCATTCATATAATACCATGTAATATTTGAAATAATCTTTATTTGAAAACGAAAATTAAAAGTAGAATACAATGAGTGATGAGTGTAAACGAACTATTTGACGTCGCGATCACGCGTACGTGTGTTCAGAGCGCAGGTTTTGTAAAACTGAGCCATAACCGCCATGGCAAGAAACGCTCAAGGAAGGTTTTACAACCCTGGAAGACCACTACCGGAATATATCAGGGAAGAGATAATTCATCAGCACAATTCACATGTCTCAATTTCAGAAATAGCAAATGCTTTGTTTTTTTCTTTTCCTTGTCATCGGTATCAGCAAAGTAAGATGTGCCTGCAGATGTTAGTGTAGACGTTTGTGATGGTTTGACTGAGGCCTTGGAGTTTTGATCGGTTTGACTGCTAAAAATATCGTAAGAGTCGCCGTCTTCTACCACACATTTTTCAAGGCTAATTTGTCTTTCTTGCTTTGTGCTCACTGGCATCGTAGCTAACAAAAAGCAAAAATTCAACGGCAGAAGATCTCCTATTTATTTCTGACAATAGGTCAGTTCTTACAGTAGATAATTTTTTTTTAGAGGTACTCGGAATCCCACTCATCAGCTTATAGATCCTTGTAGCGCTAGCGTTTGCCATGTTCAACAATGAATGAGGCAAGATAGATGTGCACAAAGCTTCCACAGCTAACGTGATAGTGACGCCAAGTGCCATATTTGGCATGTGATTGTTTCGCATAAGAAAAACTTGCTCAAATTTTATCAAATCTTCCCTTCCATTAATTCAAAGAAGTTGTTAAAATTTATCATCATTAATTGAATAATGAAAAATACAAGACAGAACGCTTATTTCACGATGTTTCGATGTCTTATATTATCAAAATTTGTCCAAAAGCCACTCTTTTGAAAATGAAAAATACATTTATTGATTGCATTTAAGTTTGGAATAATTATGCCTTATATACAAATCTTCCATTTAGTAATCAAATATTATTTTCAAGATTGAAATGTTTGCTGCGTGAGTGTTCATGCTCGGAGTGCGTTGACTGTAAAGGGAAGGAACAAATATCCCAAGCTTCCAAAATCAATAAGAGTGAATGGTCTGATCCCAGGTGTAATTGATGTAGGCGAGGTATGCTCATCCGGGGTATAGTGCAGTCTTGAGAAAGAACGATAATGTACGAGTCAAATACAAAGGTGCCCATCCCCCCCCCGGGCAAACCCCCGGGCATTTGACTTTTTGAAAAAAAATTGGTCAAATTCCCCACCATCTGGGCAAACTGAACAGTCAAATGCCCCACTATTGAAACAACAGAATGGTCAAATGCCCGCCCCTCGAGCTCGAGTCAGTGATAAACTCAAATTTTACTTTAAGAAGAAAAGAAAATACTTAAACTTCCTTCTACTACATGACGTCTCATGAACATGGTAGACAAAACTTGTACAATCTATTAATATGAAGGGAAATTTCAAAAAACGTTGAAGAAGAGAATGGTTATTGGCAATTTTTGATTGGTGATTGCACGACCGAAAGATGGATCTCGATATAATTCACAAATCTATCTTAAAAACTGAAAGAACTTGGATTTTCTTTGCACTTTTCGACTCTAAAACACAAAGACAAGCATTTATACTTCGTTAATTTAATTTTACTTGTGAAAGAACAGTACCCAGAGCTCCTTTGCAATCGCTGTTCGTCAATCGCCAATTCTTTCTGACGTTTTTTGAGATAGGTGTATAACAAGGAAAAACTATCTATCAATTCTTTGCTTTTCGTTTCCGTTCCCGTGTGACTTTTGCCTGATCATGGGCTACCTGTGGTTAGGACTCCAATACTTTCTGGGTATTTTTAAAGATGGCCGACACTCGTCAAATGCCCGCCCGTTCAAGTAGCTAATCGGCGTCAAATTCCCCACTATACGGAACCCAAGTCTTGTCAAATGCCCGGGGTTTGCCCGGGGGGGGGATGGGCACCTTTGGATTTGACTCGTACATAATGTTGATGTCTACACTAAGACTACACTTAACCCAAGACTCCTAGGGCTTGCAATTAAAAACATGCCCAGCAATGCCAATTTAAAATTCAGTAAAGTATTTGCTTTTACCTGCAGTTCTTGGAACAACATCAGCTCTCAACTAAAAAAGAAACATAATGAGAATGACAAAATTATTTCAAAGTACCCTTAGAATCACGTGACCATTGGAGGTGCATACGAACTTAAAATATTAAGAAACCTGCCTAAAACTCAATCCCATAGGTTTAAGATAAAAAAAAGTTATCATATAAACTTGGTTTTTAAGTGACCACGTAAAATACCATGCATTCATAATATGCTCTTGGAAGGTTCAGGCTGTGCGCTTTCCAGTCATACAAAATATTTCTATCTATCAAATCTCGCTATAAATCGATCCATTGCAACAACAAAATACAATAAAAAACTCATACAACATCATAAAACCTCCGTATTAAATTAACTACTATACTAATGAAATTTCAACAAGAAAATGTTAGTTCTGTTAAGAATTTTTCAGGCTTGCATCAATAAAGTTAATGAGCTTCTTATGAACATGCATGCAAAAATATGTCAAATTAAACTCCTAAACTATGCTTTACCTCCATTATAATGCGACCTGCAGGTTTTTTACCAATCGAAATATCGAAAAAAACTTTTGGATTGGCCATGACGACAAATATATATGCGAGAAATCCCAAAGACAATTTTTGACAATCTCAACCGTCAACGACAACTAGCACAAGAGGACGGAAGGCACTCCCACGTGCCGGTTTTATATGATAAGTTAGTGCCCCCCGAAGATAGTATTAGACTTGATGTATGGATTGATTTGATTGGTTGGAATTTATTTCATTGTAGCCAATCAAAGATAGCGATAGAAAGAAGGAAAGTGACAGTAAAACTAGCATGGGTGTACAGGACAGGGTGCACCCCCCCCCCCCCCCCCCCCCCCCCTCCACGCGATGAAAAGGTCCGCTATTGATTGCAAATAATTGGATCTGATGATACTACGCTTCTCGATAAATATCGCTTCTCGATAAATTAGCCAAGCAGGTAACGTACGAGGCCTTTTTTTTTTTGGTTAGGAAGTTTAGAAGGCAAACAAAATGGCGGATATTCGGAGATTATCGCACAAAACGGCGTAAGTTTCTTCAAATATCGCAACACCCAGATTGGTTGGTTGGTATGGTTGATCCACTTTTTGTAAACTAGTACCCTCCCACAAAAATCCTAGCTACGGACCTGAAAGTACAAATTTCAAAAGAATTTGAAAAGATTTTTGGATTTTTCTTCGGATATTTTTCAAAGTTTTGATTGTTATGTCAGAGTTTTGTTTTGAATATTAAATTAACAAATTAAATGGATTAATGATCATGAATGGTTGGATTTATGGATAAATGGATAATAAATGGGTAAATGAATGAATAAATGGGCAAATGGATAATATATGAATAAATGGATAATAAATAAACCAATGGAAAATAAATGGATAAATTGATAATAAATGAAAGAATAGATTAATAAATGAATAAATGGATAAATGGATAATAAATCGATAAATGGATAAATAATCAAATAATCAAATGGATAATAAATCGATAAAATTGATAATAAATGAATGAATAGATAAATAAATAAATGAATAAATGGATAATAAATGGATAATAAATGAATAAATGGATAAATAATCAAATAATCAAATGGATAATAAATAGATAAAATGGATAATAAATGAAAGAATAGATAATAAATGAATAAATGGATAATAAATGAAAGAATAGATAATAAATGAATAAATGGATAATAAATGAATGAATAGATAATAAATGGATAAATGGATAATAAATGAATAATAAATGAATGAATAGATAATAAATGGATAAATGGATAATAAATGAATAATAAATGAAAGAATAGATAATAAATGAATAAATGGATAATAAATGAAAGAATAGATAATAAATGAATAAATGGATAATAAATGAATAAATAGATAAACAAATGAATAAATGGATAATAAATGGATAAATAGATAAACAAATGAATAAATGGATAATAAATGAATAAATAGATAAACAAATGAATAAATGGATAATAAATGAATAAATAGATGAATAAATGAATAAATGGATAATAAATGAATAAATAGATAAACAAATGAATAAATGGATAATAAATGAATAAATAGATAAATAAATGAATAAATGGATAATAAATGGATAAATAGATAAACAAATGAATAAATGGATAAGAAATGAATAAATAGATAAACAAATGAATAAATGGATAATAAATGGATAAATGGATAAATAAATGGGTAAATGGATAATAAATGAATGAATAGATAAATAAATGAATGCATCTTTTGATCACATCAAAAATAGGATGGCAAACATAAAATTTAATTACTTAATTACAGGTAAACCTATATTATAATATTTATAAATTTTAAAGGGAGTATCACCTACACAGTTTTTAGCTAAAAGTACTCTTAAATATAGGATGAGCAGTGAAAAAATTCCAGAATTTTTTTTTGTACCTGTTTTTTTAACATGGACGGTTGTCAAAAACCTAGGATAGAAATCCTGCTGTGACGTCATTATAGGAATACAAACAATCTCTGGCTAAATACGGACTTAGGTGTAACAGGGTCTCAAGATACTGAAATTTGTAAGCTAATAAAAAGTTAGCCTGTGTTACAGCCGGAATTTTTAAAAAATTCTGGCTGTAACACAGGCTAATAAAAAGTCAATGGAAAATGAAAACTCCTTTTTTTTCAACATAAAGAAGCTTTAAATGATATAAAGATTTGAACTGGACCATAAAATCATAGGTGATACAGGCACTTTAATAGTCGATTTAAAAAAATAATTGTTGTTCAGCTACAGTAAATATATACACCAACTTAACCACCAGATGTATAATTACTAAGCACATAAAAATTAAATCATTATTTACTACTAGAGTGCTTACACTATGTCCATGAAATAAAATCTAAATAGTTACTAACTAATAGTTTTTATTTAGTGACTATTAGTCACTATCACTCAACTGGAACAGCTTCAGTAACTACACAATGAATAAAGTATTAACTTTTTATGGTTTTGAGTATTTGATTTCCCTTGTGTATTGTGGTCTATTGTTACTAAAGCTGTTCCAGTTGAGTGATAGTGACTAATAGTCACTAAAGAGAAACTAATATGTAGGAACTATTTAGATTCTATTTCATGGACATAGTGTAAGCACTCTACTAGTTATAATTTAACAACAAATTTTCCTCCGCTTTCATTGGTCGAGGGGCGATCACGTGATGTGATAGTGCCCGCTGCGGAGGGATACTATCAGAGCATAGTACCCGCTGAGTGAGAAAACAAAGCAGGTTGAATAATATATAGTAATAATAACAAATTTGAAAAATTGTACAGTGCAAATTTTAATTTCAATTAGTCAATCAAAAATACATTAAACTACAAATTATTTATTACATAAGATAGTGAACAACACAATTTTATTGTGAAGTGGTTTTTGTGGGTAACCAAAATTTGTATAGGAAATCACACGATCTTGAGTACAATTTTTAATTGATAAGTATGAGTGATGTTTAGAAAGTTTTAAATATTGGACGAGCCTTTTCGGCAATAACCTTCAAAGCATAACAAGTACCAACTAATTACAAATTGTACAAGAAGCTAGATCAGTCATGCGATTTTTATATATAATATACTGAAAAACAGTGGTACCTCTATTAAGTGGCTGCTGATTAGAGGTATAGAATAGGTATAGGAATAGATTCGGGACTTTTCATTGTGGCCCCATTAATGGGTGACTGCTTAATAGAGGTACCATGCACTGTAATTGTGTATTCTTCAGAGTACAATTTAGGATTTAATTGTATTCCTCTCGTTCATTCAGAGTCAAGTAATTTTGTACAGTATATTATAAAATTTCTTTCCCTGCTAGCAGAGGCTTCCATGGGTGAATTCTGACGAGAATTGGACAGTGGAAGCCTCTGCTAGTAGGGAAAAGATTTCTAATCCTTGATATTTTTTTTTGACAATCAATATGTTACCATTTTAATATGCAATCTAAAAAAGTTAAGTAATATATGCCATATATGAATAAGGATGAGAAAAGAAAGCTTACATATATAATGACCCAGTCATTAAAGATCAAAATGTCAAAGTACAAAAGTTGTTTTTCACTGCGAGTAAACTAGTAGTATAGGCTGCATCTGTGTTTGATATAAATATAATGAAATTTGTAACACCGTAACAAATGTTGCCTTAACTTTACTGACGTAAAGGGATGTCGTAAAAGGGCTAAGGCTCGAAACG